>DF240659.1:0-14698 GCA_000507305.1 Breviolum minutum Mf 1.05b.01 | reverse complement strand
ACCAACCCACCAACCCACCAACCCACCAACCCACCAACCCACCAACCCACCAACCAACCAACCAACCAACCAACCAACCAACCAACCAACCAACCAACCAACCAACCAACCAACTTCAACGACTCACTGGGGGGAATTTACCCCGGTAGTTTTTTCACCAGTTGAAAGAGGGAGGGTTGGAACAACGAAAAGCAATATCTATCTATATAGATGTCACATGTTTATTATGTCTAGAGAAATGGAACATGTTTTTTCGTTTAAACAAAAGGTTTACATTTTGGTTTTAGAGCTTTGAAAAAAACATCTGGGTGTGGGGATGTTATTGACCTTGAAAACTAAAAGAAGGAGCAGTTAAGATGCAAAGAGACATGGATAAATATTATAGGGTATTGTCAGTCCTTTACAAGTGGACATTCAGAACACTGTTTTTTTTCAAAGGAGGCTTAGTAACACCCATCTCGAATCCACAACAGGACCCGTTCATGATGAGATTTTGGTAAGGAGAAATGTGGAATCCAATGACCTATCAGATATTCATCGCTTCAAATTCGATCTACCGGTCCACACCCTGGGAACAGGAAACTTAGAGGCAGGTTCGTAACCCCCTGAGCTCTGCAATTGATAGTCTTGGATTGAATGAAGAGACACATTGTTGGGGTTTATATGATCGGACAGATTTTTTTCCCATGACTGTTTTAATGGAACTATTCCCATTCAGAAGGTTTTTGATGATAATATTAATCTTTTTTTCACCTTGGAGAAATCAAACAGACATTTTTTTTCCCGCAGATTGGATCGGTGGCAAAAAGGGGTCACTGGGTTGCGCTCAGGATCCCTATTTTTGGAAGCTTCCGTTGTGAGTTTCAGTGCTTCCATCACAATGCTGGAGACCTGGAGGATGGCTATAGAAATCTTGAAGGAAATGAAAGTCGTGTCTTGGTTCGGAACATCCTGGAGGAGCTAAAAGTTTCTACCATAAGTCCCATCGTTGTGTTACCACCCCAAATGGTGGTGAACAGTCAGAAATTATAGTGATTTTGCCCCGCAAATTTATCTGCACAGATTTCATAGGTAACACCTTGTGTGTGCATATCCATGGCCCATGGCTCCCTGAAAGGTTTATTTGAGTCCCAACATCATTACCTACAACGCCACCTTGAGTAGCTGTACATCAACACAGGGTTGGTCAAAGTGTCTGGACCTTTTGATGTCTTGGAAACTCAAATTTTGTGAGATGAATTTGGCACCTTGGCGGCAGTGGTGGGATGTTGAAAGGATGAAAGTGGGGAAAAGGCTGAAACTTACCCTCCAAGATTTTGGAACCATAAGATGGTGTCTTCCAATCGTGTGGGATGATTTCTTTTGACGAAATCTATGAATTAAAAGAGTCTTCCATGTTTTTTTTGAATTATAATGGAAGATGTTGTTAGAGCAAGCTTCAGTTAATACCGTGTTTCTTTTTCAAAGCTATGTCTGTTATATATGTGGAGATTTCCATTCATGAGTTGCGATTTGCCATGGTGCCTTGATGATGACATCCTTGCCAAAATGCCAAAATGTCAGGATTTCTTATAGACAAAAAACTCGAGTGTGAACCGAACATGGCAAAAGAAAACCCTACCCAGGTATCAAAAACTATGAATCAAGAGGCATACATGACATAATTTTTTAGAAAATGGTAGCAAAATCGTACCCAAAAAAAAGGTATCCAGGATCGGAGATCCCATGCATTGAACCAACCAATCTGGAGAATCCCTTGGTTTTGACCATCCTGAAAGCCACCACTGGGCGGCCCTTTGCCTTGTGGAGGTCAGTTACAACTCGGCGATCAATGCTTCTGCAAAAAGCGGGAAAGAATGGCAATCAGCCATGATCTTATTGCAGGTGACACCTACAGTTAGGGGGGGGGGGGGGCGGTTGGTTGGGTTGAAGGGTTTGGGGTTGGGCCAGGGTTGCAAAAAAAGTTGGAGTTGGTAATCTTGGTAATTTTGGTACCTTTTATATACATAGAGTACATAGATCTATATAAACTGCTACCCGTGGATTGAAAAGGTCAGAGTGTTGGGTTGCTTTTTACCTCTAGAGGATGGTTCCTACTATGAAACAAGCCCTTTGAGCAGTGCCCTTTTCATCCCACTGTTTAACGGGAAAGTTTTTGAAGGGTACCTATGTTATCCTATGTGGGGATTCACCGTTTCAAAGGATTAAGATCCCTATCAATTCATCCGGTTGCAGTCCTCAATCCCAACAGGAACTGTCAGAGAAGAGCCTACAAGGACGCTGCCTTGTGTGAAGCCATCATTGTTCCTCATCATATAGGCAAAGCCTACAGATTTATGATGCCTTTGTAACAGAAAGAAACATTGAAAATGCCAACTAAGAAAGCAACTTCCAAGAATGACATTCCTGATTCTCTCCTTCCGGTACCATCTCTATGAACAGTGTATCGAAGGTGACATAATGAACTTCCACTTGGACCCCTGGCTCTTCCAACCGAAAGGAGATGACTTCAGCTTCAATGCCAGCATCAATGCGTGTGAAAAATCCACACAATGGAATCAGGTGCCCCGGTCCGAAGGTGAAGAAGGGGCAAAATGAGTCGAATTTTTGATGGGCAAGATGACAAAAGGTGTACGTATGACTTTTGAACAAATATTGAGAATTCCCTAATTCACAAACCTGGAATTTATCATGTAGCATGGAGGAATTGGTTGGGCATTCCGAAAGATGCCAGTGTAATTTGAGGCAAGCGATATTTGTCCGTGATTTGGCATTTTGAGATCGAGACACCAAGCAAGAATCAATGAAACAATTTGGGTATGTCTGCAAATTAGCCCGCCAAAAACTGCTTTTGTTGGGTCATTTTTTTTGTTGCCTTTACTCTGTCTATTCCTTTTCTTGCTAGGTTTTTTAGGGTAAGTACATCAGGCATTCATGTAGGACATCCAAAATGTCATCATTTTCGGAGGCCTTGGAGCTCTTGAAAACAGCTGATACGCGGCGGTTGGCTGATGTGACCTGCTTCGAAACATAGCGGTCCCACAAGTCATTGAATTTGGAGGTAAGGATTCTGTTTCAGTCCACTGGTCTTGGGTTAGGAGAGGTTGATGGTGAACGCAGGAAGTGCCTAAGCCGTTTTGTATTTGTGTTCTTTATATACTGTAATTTGAAATGTCAAAAGAACACTTTTGACAAAGCCTGTATCCGTTGTACGAATGCATATAACGTATTTACACACTATATATACACAGATATGTAAACCTTTATAGAGATGTACACGCCGTGCTTAATCTGCATGTACATAAGATGTGTCACAATGCCGCTGTTAAATTATTATTTTTATTTTTATTTTTTAATGATCGACCGAGGGTACAGAAGAAAGCATGTAGCATCGAAGAAGGGACCTTCACAATACTTCATATATTTTACCAACAAAGCATATCTGACACACTCACGATTTACCAATATGATCTATGAATGGCAACTGCATATCATGATCTCACAAAAAAGCACCACGAAAACTCTCATTCATTACACCTCTTTATCCCAACTTGCAGGGATCACTTATGACCTTCCCAGGTCATCACCTATAGTGCTTGCATCAGCTGCATGGAAAAGGCATTGGAATGGCAACGAGCTTTGGAACCTTGGCCAACCTTTTGTTTTTCGGTACCAGGGTGGACCCGATGTTTGGGAACAACATTTACCCTCCCTGAACTAACAGCGAGTTTACACCTGCAAAAATGGATGGTTGGAATACGAGCCTTTCCTTATTGGGCTGTGTATCCACCTAGATGAAGCGGTTTTGCACATTTTTTCCAGCCATCTTTGATGGTTGCAAAACATGGGCAAAGGTGGAGGGGTTTTGGGAATTTGTTTCTTATTTTTCGTTTCGGGTTTGGAAGAAAAAGGGGTTTGATTGAACAACATGGAAACAATTGGTAGGGTTGAGATTCTCATTTTGCCATTTTCTTTCTTTATAATAAAAGCATATATGAATATGTAGGGATATATACATATGTTTGGGCCCAAAGGCCGATCCCTTAACATTCAACAATGCCCCCTAGGCTTTGGTGCCGGTTCCTACGTGAATTTGAAGCTGGACAACCTGTCCAACCAACAAAAAAAACCCTACCCTTCAGGGAATATATTAATGTATCCCCACCAAATGGGAAAGGAATCTCATCTTCTCAACTACCCTTGGATATGATAGTTTCTAGTTACTGGGAGGATAATCTATCAGTTTTTGAAGCCAAGATCATCAGTGAGGCACTCTTCTTCCTGATGGAGCACCGGAGCATCACACCAAATGTGCCAAAGTTTGCATCACTTGCTGACTTGACATTGGCGTATTTTTGTTTTCTGTTGTTTTGGTGGTGAATCATGTGAAAATTGTTAGTGGATATGTCATATAAACTATATGTGCCATGGTTCAAATGTCTATATAACAGCCAAAAAATCTCCCAGAGTAAGGAAAGGGTTGCAATGGTGAACTCCTCATCAAAACAGTTTATTTTAAAGAAATCTTTGGAGATTTGAATCCCTGAAAAATCCGTCGTTCTCAGTTGATTTGCTGCAATGCTGCTATCAGTGCTTGTGAGAAGTGTCAAGAATGGTAACCTGGTGAACCAAGGTTACGAGGAAATCTGGTGGTTAACCGGTTAACCCCTTTTTTTGAAAGGTTTCTGGGGAATGGAACGTTTATTTTTGGCTATGAAAGATATATTGTAATATATAGAATATGAATATATCTCAATATATACATATATATATATATAGTCACATAGTCGTATGCAGAAACCTTATTCCTGAGATTGTTTGTCTCTTTTTTGTGACCCAATTTTCTACTGCTAGAGGTCTGTGAATAGCCGATTCTTCTACCAACTTTTCGATTCAAAGAGCGAATGATGCGGGGAAAGCCTTGCTATCTGATATCACTATGCTGTTGTTATGTGACTTGCAAATCCCTATGCTTCTCCTCCTTGAAAAAAGAGCCCAGGGGATCATATCACATCTCAGAAAGCTGATAGATACGAATTGCTAATCATTGCTTGCAAATGTGTAATCTTACCCAAACGTTGGTAAGATCTAATTGAACAGACGGCAGAGGGGAGGGTGGCCAGCAGGTAGATCACATGGGTCCATGGCAAAGGTAAGCGTCAAAAGTCGGAGCCATGTCATGTCCCTTTGAGGAAATCAATTACTATGCTTAAAGCTGATTAAATGGATTTTTCTATTAAACCAAATCACAAAGGAACAAAAACAACTTGGCACTGATTTCAGGTTGTACAATAGATGAAGCTAAGCAGCTGCTTTTTGTTTCTGTTTTGGTCGTTTGTGTGGACCTAATCCATGTCAGAGCAAGTGCTGAAGCCTACCACATACCAAAAAGATCAAAAACGCATCAATTTTAACTAGCTACAACATGTTAGGGAAGCAATGTTCATGTGATTTTGCTGGCAATACATACATCTTCTGGATTCCATTGCTAAATGCAACATGGCCGCGTGGCAATGTCTTGAACCCAAGGCAACGTGCTTTGATGCTATTGACTTGTTCCTATGAGCGCCGTTTGCAGTTGGATGTGACTCCGCTGCAAAACAGGGGGGGCGATGTCAAAAAAATATCGAAGACCTGGTTTGGTCAATTCAGATTGGGGAATGGAATGGGGATGTTGTTGCAAAAGTTGTTTCAAACTTAGGGGATTCTACCCAAAAAATCCCTTGGAAACCGGAAGCAACTCGGGTTATATCAACGAAAAACCCATCCACCAAATGTTCAACCAACACAGCATCATCTAAAAGTTTCGATCCTAAAAGTTTCGAAGCACCACCCCAACCTTTGTATATACAGTCTACTTAAAAGACATCGATACCACTATATACATAGATATGATATTTAATGTATATATATATACACAAAATATATAATATGTATATTATGATATTCATTTCACATCCACTCTTTTGCAACTTGGCCCAGCATGAGGTGATTTCCTTCAATGCCAGCATCAGTGCATGTGAAAACGTGTCTGCCTGGATGGAGGCTTTGTCGCTTCTGGCAACGTTGCTTCAACGATCCATGGAAGCGACAGTGATACTGAAAGCAGCAATTAGGTGGAAGGAAGTGGAACGGTAGAAGTTGAGGTTTCGTGGGTTGGTGGGTTATTTTTTGAATGATGGCATTTGGAGATTTGTATTCACAGCTGTTTGGTCCCGCCTTTAGATGAGTTACATCAGACCCTCTGTGAAAGTAACAGCCAGGCAGAGGTACATGGATTTCAAGAACGAAAGATTCAATGGAGAATCCAGTTGGAATCAATATTTTGTATGTGAACATTGATAGAAATGAAACAAATATCTACATTCTACATGATTGATTATGCATTTTGATGGCATTTGATTCTGTAGGCATTTTCGCGTTTGTAGTCGTGACTGTAGCCGCCTGAGGATGACCTATAACGTTGCAATGAGTGCATGTGAGAGATGGCGTGACGTGTTCTTGCTATGGGAAGGGATGAGGTGAGGGGACAAAGTTGCATCATGCATCTGCGTGGTGGGAGATTCTCTTGAAAACAACAGACTGATGGGATTCCAGGAGGTTCCATGAACCATCACCGCATTTTGGTGTATCAATATATGTATATATGTATCTTTACATTGACATACAACAATATTCACTGCTACATGTATATATATATATAAATATAATTATATATATATATACACATGTTAGTATCACATCCATTGTTAAACTGAACACTTTCTTGCCCCCAACATTTGCTCCTTCATCCATTTTCAGTGTATCAGATTCACCCAAAACCTCCAAAAAACAGCTTCCTTCTTCAGGCAGAAGGATGTGGAAGCAAACGTCATCAGCTTCAATGTCTTGCTGAGCGTGGGAACTTCGTGGCGTTGTAGCCAACTATGCTTGGAAGAGATGTTGTCTAGGTGAGAAGGGGAAGGGATGGTCCAACTAATAGTGTTTTTTGGGATCACGACACAAACATGTGCAAACACTGAATCACCTTTTTTCTTTTATATTTATATACTATATTGCAGACATAGTATCGGCCGCAGATGTGTCAAATATTGGTTGGATTCTTGTGCAAATGATAATTACATGAAATTACGTTAGTCAAATCTTTGTGTGATGTTTGATGTCACCCTGAATTTGATGCCTTTGTCTGCAGAATCGATCCAAACAAAAAAGGAGGGTTTGCAGTAGGACGGTTCTCCTTGTGTTGCTGAAAAGGTTCATGCCATCCTGTTGGCAAGTTTTGAACCAAATTGGCAATTCTTTTCATTTTCTTTCATGTCAGTACATGACTTAGCCACTTAGTTTTTACAATTTAACTCCAAATTTCCTTGAACCAAACCAGCCTAATCTTCACCAAAAAAAGAAGTCATGATTCCAACATCACCCCTGTGCTTTGTGGGACACATCATGTTGTGACCCTGTCTCGAGGCGCCTCGAGAGAACGGCAGTAACCTTTGAATACCTGCTCCGAATCCAACATCCAGGTGGACCGTTGGTTACCCCTGAAACCACAGAGCAAAAACCCAACAGAAAACATTTGTCCCAAATTCCTTCCACTTTTTGTGGGTTTTTGTGGGACCTTTTTTTGGGTTTGGACGGTGAAACAAAAACCCTTTCCCTTTGAAAATGATTGGTTGTGAACTGCAAAGGTTCCAAAATAGGGTCAATTTGGACTACTTTGAAGCAGCTGGAAGGTATTGTTTTGGAACAGATTTGCCCAGATCGCAATAGCTAGTTGAGGGGGAATAGATTCAATTTTGAGTTTTTTTTTGTGGAGGCTTTATTAGCATTTTGGAGGTGAGAGATTGCATGACTTGATAGGTATAGCTCATATTTTAGAATAGCGACCAATTGGCCTAAAATGAAATGGTGATTGGTTTTATCCTCCAAAAAAACCACTGCCTTTGAACTTACGTCCTAAAATTTCCCGAATTTCATTGTGGTTTGCGGCAAATTCACGGAAGATTTAACCGTTGGTTGGAATCTCTTCGGAAGGCTTTCGGATTCCATGGTTTTCAAAAATAACTACCACCCCCTCAGAACTAACTACCCCCCAAACTAAAGTATATAGCGGCTGAATTTTCAAAACATTTGAGCAATGACCGACACCTTGGTTATTTGCAATAGATTGAGGAATTTCAGAATACACAGTTGTAAAGGAAGTATTTCACAAGCCTTTATAAGGATACTTTGGGAGATCATTTCCAGAAAGAATCGGGAAACCCACAGCGGACCTGGTAGTTTTTGAGGAAGTCTCCAAAAATGGTTGTGATTCTCATTGAGTGCTGGAGGAATCTTTTACACCCAAAAGTTCCGGCGATTTAGAAACTTGGATTTTTTTAAAAGTGAGAACGACCTGTTTTTTTATTGGAAAACATAGCAGTCTAATAAGCACCTCGACAGGCACAGCGCAACTCCTTGGAGATTTGAGGGAAACGGCCATGGTTTCACTCGTTGATGTGAACTCTCAGCTGGTGAAATGATGTGATGGGAGACGTTTTTTTTTTTTTCCCGGGGGGGGATGTGGAAAAACACGGGGGAAAAAAAAAATCTGATTTTCATGATGTTGTGTGGAGGCAAACTGTATTTGTTTAAAATAATTTTGAACCACAAGAACTTTAGAGATTTAAATGGCAACGATTCTGATACATATGAATGTGCTTGACACGATGAAGCTTATGGAACAGGGAGTCACATTTTATGGACGGCATGAAATCAGCTGAAGGATCCCTCCAGGATTATTTTCTGCTGTACCGGAGGAAGTCCAAAGCAACCGTTGAGAATTCCACCAACTGGGTGTTTCCAAAAATGGTGGTACCCCCAAATCATCCATTTTAATAGGGTTTTCCATTATAAACCAACCATTTTGGGGTACCCCCATTTTGGGAAACACTTAACAACAGTAAATCATTGGGTGAAAATGAGGGACCTTCACTCGCTGGATGCTGATGTGTGATCTTAACCATTTGTGATCATGTCTAGTGGAACCACTGGATGCTTAGAATCCCTAAAACCGAAATTAGCAGTCCCACTACACTCTTACCCAAAAAGACTTGAGCTCGCCATGTCACCAAAATTTTCCACATCTTAGCTACCAAATTAGATGAAGGCATAAGTAACATCTAGAGAATTAGAAGCACTATGGATACGACTTATATATATACAGAAATATGGAACATTTCGAAAAGTCGAAAATTACACAGCACTTAATTTACTTACAACTTGGTTTATCGTATCCCCGATCCTCAAAGTCTCAAACAAAAACTCTGGTGGTGGCTTGTGACTTGTACTATACCCTCCCGGGAATTAACATATCCCCTTCCCAAAGATACTTTTTGAAGAATATTTTCCTTTTCCCGTTTGGTGGGATATGTGATCCTTCCCCTAGAAGGGTAAATTACCTAGGAATCAATGGTTGTTTTTGGTTCCCATGAAAGATGGCTTATATGCTACCTACCATTGATGGGAACCATTGAAAACAAGGTGGAGGAACCAGAAACTACCTAGATAACATGTTCCCTTCAATGGTGGTTATGGGAACCAGAAGATGGTTATGTATATATATATACAGTATATACGCTACCTACCACCTTTTATGGGAACCAGAAACAACCATTGAATTTGGGGGGACAACTCAACGTTCTAACTTGTAGCTCCGTTTCGATGGCCGTTTCGGCTCAGAAGCTCGATTCTGTCGGCCAGATGACGGCCGTGCCGTTCCTTGATTTCATATCTTGGAGGATGCCAACTTAAACGGAAACCAATATTTTTTCCATGTTTTTTTTTGGGATCTCTAAAAAGATTCCAATTTGATAAAGTTGACCCAGCCAGGTAGTTGTTTTTTGAAGATTTGTTGAGCTTCTTTTGATTCCGTTGTTGATTTCCATGTGGAAGTGCTAAATACCCACCCCCTGAACCCCGAAGGGAAGTACCACAAAATAACTCCGAGGTATCCGGGCTCCCTACACTTGAGCTCTCGGCAAAGGAATGCGGTATCTTGTCATCATCGTTTTTTTTGGGTAAGTCGGTTCTGTGAGTTGGGGGGTCGTTTGTTATGGCAACAGCCACTAGAGTTTTTTGTTTATACAACTGCTACTACCACCTGCTACTGCCATTAGGTTTTTGGTGTTGAAACGGAAATTGCTACTAATTCCCTGCAAGTGCCAAGGTGATTCCCTGAAAAGAGACAGGGGAGTTACCTGGTGTTAAGAAGTTGACTTCGAAGACATTTTATCCAATGGCTCCATTATTGGTGGGTGCTTCGAAACACGTGTGACTTTGCAAGTGCTCCGAACCCCCAGAAAGCTAGTGTAAAGATGAAGGGTCCCCAATCCTCCAATTAGAGCAGTTCATATAGTTTCTTCAGGGGAAAAACTGTCAAGGTATTCAAGCGGTAATTCAAGACCTTTTCTGGCAAATGGTCCATTTACTTGTGAACTTCCATGATTGAAAGATCCTATTCAGGCAATGTTTCAAAAATAATATTTGCATAGGAAAGCATCATACTGTTGATGGTTCAGAAATCCGGCATGAAAACCAGTTGAGGTTGGTAGTTTATTCCATTATTTGCCAGTGGTTTTTATAGATCTCAGGTGGTTTTCTCTCCGGATGTCTTCCAACAGTAGGAAGCCTGATGTAAACCCACGAACCACCGAGGTGCCCGAGCCGCGCATCCCTCGTTCGCAGCTAACGCCGCGAGGGACGTTGGTGTCGTCCTTGCATCCGGAGACCCACCGGTTGCTTGCTTGACGAAACAGGTTGCCACAGATGATGGGCCTGACTTCCTTAGCCTCCAATTTGAGGTGTTTTTTTCTTTTCTTAAAGTTGCCTGTCCAATGTGTGCGTTTGTGCTTTTTTCGGGTGTTGCTTGCATTTTGTGTAGTGTGCAAAGATACGAACCTGTTTGGTGTTAGGGTAGGTTGTAATTACTTGAAAACTCTGCACCCAGAATAGACTCTAAAGTTTCCCTGTGGATGGTGACATTTCTATCATTTTTGAATCTTCACTCTTCACTTGCATTCTGCGTTGACTAACAATGGTCGAGACAGTAAAGAGAGAGACGCATTTCGAAACCAACTTGATACGAAGATTCCAGTTGTTTGCCAGCCAAGGGACTTCCACTATTCTGGGACACGTCAAGCCTATGGCTACTTGATGCTTCACCACGTGCTGTTGAGGGAACAGGTGTGCAACATCTTCAAAATGATTTTATACAAAGCCGTTATGGCTGACGCATCACGGGTACTTTGGGATCTTCAGACTGACACCTGACAACTTTCGACTTTTCGACCTTGGTGGGAAGACATTTCGGGTAAACAAAAATCGATAGATTACTCAAGACTGCGATAGCCAAATTGGCAGGTGGCAACATATGCCACCTGTATACCCGATATGCTATTGTCATGCTGCCATACTATAGTATCTACCATTCAACGCGTAGTTTCGAGCAGGGAAACGCATCGTTTACGTTTAGTGCAAAATTACAGTGACGCCATCATTGCCAGAAGTTTCCTTGCGATCTTCGAAGAAACAACACTAGAAAAATGCCGTTGACCGACAGTATACCATGGTGGATTTACCTGGCCATAGAATCAGATCTGGGTTAGGGCACTGTTCAGCACACCCTGGTGATAATGGTGATATGTACATCACCTGATAGCACTTTCCAGGCACAAAATAGTTCAACAGTCCATTCAAACAATCCGCGTGGATATGGGTCAATCTGTAAGCTTGTAAATATCAGCAAACATGGGCTGTACGTATGTTAGATGTGGGCTTATTGATGCTTAGAATATACCCAATGCAATGCAAAGGAACAACAACTTCAACCTAAATATTGTTCATAGGCTGAATCAACCTCTTTCATCAATACAAAACATTTGGACTGACGGAAACTTTGATGAACATGCTGGGAAAAACCATGCAATCATCCAAAGTCACCGCAAGAATTTGTGAAAGTGACCCACACAAAAATCGATAAATGGATGAACGCCCAGAGAGATTTTTCTGCTCCACCAAGCTCATTCAAGCATCCAATCAAACTCATCGATCCAACCTATCAAAATCATCCAACCCACCAACCGACCGACCGACCAACCAACCCTTGATACATGTTGCTTGAGGTTCTGTCAGTCCATTGCTGGAAGATTTGAAACAAAAATCTGTCACTGGCGTACGAGAATGTCAACAAGATGCTAGACATCGGTATCTTTGGCAGCACTTTGGGAATACTTGACATTTCTTACATACTGTTGATGGTTCAGAAATCCTGCTAACCAGTTGAGGCTGGTACTTTATCCCGTTATTTACAGTGTTTTATACATCCAGGTGGTGCTGGATTTCTTCCATCAACAGTATTAATCAATGCAATCCAATGAAATGAACATTTTCAACATCCATCATCTTCCTGGCAGATGATGGAAATGATCGGTTTTGTTTTCTCGGGGAGGACCCGAAATCGTATTGAGATTTGTCAGATCTCTCGAAAAAAGAGTTTCCAAGAGTCCTTCGCAGGAAATGAAAAGGTGAACATAGCAACACTTATCACCGTTTGTCTTCCCTGGGTGATTCCCCATTTTGATTTTTGGGACTCTTCACCACGGTTGTGGAGCAACACTAGATTGGTTTTTGCTAGATACTCCAATCTGTTTGATCCGCCGTCAACGATTGTACCCAATAATTTTGAGTTGTAGCCATCTTCATCTTAGTCTCATTCAGAACTGGGTCCCTCAAGATGTTACAAGTGGAGTGACACCAGCCCAGGGTTGTTTAGCCCTAAGACAGGAATCGCAGTGCTAAGTGGTAGTTCAAAAGTGGTTGGCTACCGAGTAGCCAGATTCTCTTGAACTATTTCCAGAGACTCATCCACTTTGGTGCTCAGAAAATGAGAGGTGAAGCGGGATTGAACACAACCAATGGACGTTAAACCAATGGATGTGATCGGAGGAAACTAGTGTTTTTTCGCCTTGCCCATGCAGGTGGTTCAAAGCCTATGCCGAGAGCCGCAGTGAAGAAGTAAGGAGCAACACACATATTTCTCCCATTTCTATTGAAGCCGAAGCCAACAAAAAATTTCAGGAGTACCCGGGAGCAGTTGGGAAAGGAGCGAGTGCTTGGTAGCTCTGTTCTCTTGGGCCACACTGAGGAGAGCAGCTGGGCAGCTGGGGCGGAGCTGGGCTGGAAAATCTACCATGGATTCCTGGATACCCCATTGGAAAACATGGAGTTTTCCAGCGAAGTTAGTCGGGAATGAGTTGTTGCATGTTGTTGCTACCATTTTTCGTGCTAGATCTATGTAGAGATACCATGTCATTTAACTCAAGTGGAATTTAATTTTCACTCTCAAAACCTGTGGTTCTAGTTTCTGGTACAATCGATTTATAATCTGAGTCGCTTCTCACTTGTTTCTGGCACCAGCTGCCTCAATTTTCTGGGGCAACAATCTTGGTTCTCAAGGAAGTTGGGTTAGATTAGAAGGTGTGGCCCTCCAGATATGTGACTCCTCCAAGTGTGGCAATGCCTTGAAAATCATTTTTGAAACTCGGAACTGGCCACCGAGTTTCCTTTTGATTGGACTGTCAGTCTCCCAGCATCCTTGTACAGTAGGATAAAAAACCCCTTGGATCGGCCCATTTCACCGAAAAAATCTGGAAAATCTGGCTTGACACCCCAAGGAACTGCCTTCTTTGTTGGGGCGAATCGACACGTCAACCCCCTTTTTTTGGGGATGTTTTCGGGTTGGAAAGTATTTGTGATTTCACCATGATTTTTCACCTCAATGAGGTCGAAAACAAAACCAACAAGTTGGCAATATTGGTTTTGGAGCTTCCGGTAGATGAAATTTGAGAAAATTTTAGTGATGTTCTATTTTTTCATGAGGTTTATTATAGGTGTCCTTCTTATTTTTTCTTAACGCCCTCAGCTAATTGTATAATTGTTGGTTTGGGTTGGTGGTTTGGATTCCTGGTATCCCCCTATGAACAGGATTGTTACTTAGGGGTACCCCGATTCGAATCCCCAAACCAACAACCCAAACCAACAAGTAATCATTAGCTGACACCCCGTAGTTACAATCTTCTTGCTGGAATGAACGTGGGAACGTGGCCAGGAGTCAGCACAAGGATGGGTATGGCAGTCCGGGAGACCCAGCCCACGAGACTTCTGGGAGCCCGTCGGGATGTTTCAAAGAAAAGATCCCTTCAGTTTTGACAAAATGTAGCCAAGAACTCAATTCGTCATCTTTACCTTGTGAAGATGAAACGAGCACACAACATTCTAGATGTTTTTCAGTGCGATATTTTGAGTACGCTAAAATCTATCTGTGATTTAAAGACTCAAGTTTCTTCAACATTTGTGGATTCAGTATGAGAATTTGCTGGATTTTAGGACATCAGTTTCAAAGATGCTGGAGGAGGAACATTTTACATCATTTTACCAGATTGAAGCGGGTCAATGCTTTCAATCAGCATTTTTCACGGGTTGAGTTCCGAGTTTGAGGGTCTTCCACATAGTGTAGATGAGTTTTCAAACATGTTGAAGAATTCATATTCCATAATTCCTATCTTCATTTTCAGCTGAAAAAAAACAGATCCAACAACAATGGATCCTGCACTTTGATGATAGCTGGGTCCTCCCCATATTTGTGGGAGGTGTTTTTTTT
>DF240658.1:73942-107480 GCA_000507305.1 Breviolum minutum Mf 1.05b.01 | reverse complement strand
ACAACAACAAACAACAACAAACAACAACAAACAACAACAACAACAACCAACAACAACCAACAACAACCAACAACAACCAACAACAACCAACAACAACCAACAACAACAACAACAACAACAACAACAACAACAAAACCTCAAAGTGCAACAAAATGGTTTTTTTATCTTTTTCGTTCTTGCCGTTTAAAAAACATCTTTACCGGTATTTTAGAGGGCCAAAGGGCGACTTGGACCAACATGTGGTTAATAGAGGCAAGACAAATAAAACGGCCCGAGATGGAGCTTTTAATATGAGGCAACTTAAAACGAAGCTAACACAAGCAATCAAGATAGATGAAAACTGGAGCCTTCTCTTTCTCAGCCGGAATCGGTGTACCGACAAAAACCGAAATGATTAAAAGAGACAGAGTCACCCAAACATGCAACTAGTTAACTACTCTTTTTTCCAACCATTACTGCACTTGTTGCATTGCTGCGCTCATCGCAATTTTTTTTTCTGCATTGTCGGACCAGCACTTTGCTGCGCTCATCCGCAACTGCTTGTCACCTTTGTCTGCCCTCTTTGATGCGACGGCTTCTAAGCAGATTCTACGTTGGTATTACTGGAAGTCATTCGGACAGATGGTCAGCAGGTACCTTCTCCCTGAGTAAGTTTTTTTTCAACTATGAGAGGCTGAAAGCGCGTTTAGTTTCATTTTGTCTCACTTAGTTTTGCGAATTTATCCTTTGCCTAGTGTTTTGGCTTGTATGTGGGTTTTCGTTGTTTGTACTTGGTTGTTTGTTCGTTGGTTTCTTGCTTCGAGGGAAATTTAATTCAATCCGACTCAAAATTCCAGTAGTGGATTGCGTAAAACTGCACCTTAAGATTTTTCAGTCCGTAATCGATGCTGCTATGAACTTTCTTTTCTGGTACTTCGACACGAACAACTCTTATACGATGCGAATCAAGTTTATGCAAGCAGCCACCAGCAAAATCTTGGATGCGAAACTGTTGGAAAATGACAGGATAACTGCAATCTAAGCTCATAGTTTTCACTTTGTGTTTGTGCTCTGAATACAACCGATGGAGGAGGATGCACCGAAACTGAATTTGTTTTTCATGACTTTACCTGTTTTGTTTGCCTGTTCTCCAGACGAGACAATGTGGAACATTTTCGGTGCCGCAGTTTCAATTCAAGGTGGTAACGCTGTTGTCTGTCACTAACCTCTCGGACAGATGTCATCAATTCCCACCGATCACCAGGAACGGGATGATTTAATTGCTCTAAACAGAGTCGCAGCCAGACTAGCTGTTGTTTCCGGAATTCTTATTTGGCAGGAACACCACAGACTTCCATTGACTATGGATATTGCAATGTGGTGTCGCTAAATGACATGCTCAGACCTCTAATGGCAACAAATGGGTTCGAATGTGGAACATGATCTTGGAATGCACATCTACGCTGTGTCACAGCGCGTTCTTCCAGTGCTGCTCTATATAGAAGCCAAACAAGCGCACAGACATATTTCTCTCACAGTTGGAGTCATAGTCACCTTAGAGACGCACCAACTACTATACGTCTCACTGATGCAATGACGACCCGCTTACCTTCAGCAAAGAAGTTCTTTGCAGCTCGACTATTACCAATCTTGAAAGAATCCACTATTTCTAACTTCCGTGATCAAGGTGGTTTTACTGATGATCAAATATGGTCTCCGTCACATCTTCAGCCGGGTGGTATACCGATTGCGCCCAGATCCAGACGACCACAAAAGTCGTAAATACCCATCCAGCCAATCAAATAGGCGAAAGCAACGAGCAAAATCAAATTGTGAAATCCAACTAGTCAGTCAAACATGTAATAGCATACATAGCCACATCGCACCATGATATGGCTCCTAGCAATTTGTACTCTCACACAATTTTACAACCGATGATTAGCATAACCTCATGACTGCCACAGTTGTTACAACGAGCGCAGCATTGTCCAAAAAAAAAAAATCACATAATTTTACTTGGATTCCACTTGATGGTGCTACATTTTGATGTAGCTTTTGCCGTAGATGTTGTTTTAGATGTCACTAAGGGCTGGAGAAATGTTTGGTTGAACTCGAAGGTTTTTCCCCTGTTTGTGTCTTTTTGGGGTTGAGTGTTTTGATGCTCTCCCCCGGATGATGAAGAAACCAGCTGAGTCACTTGATGACCAGAGATTGGTTCTCGATCAGATGGTCAGAGGTTTTCAGTCAACGGAGAGTGCATTGATACGGGTACGCAACGCAATCGACGTAGTGACACTAAAAGAGTAGAAGAACCATAAGTGACAAGGTGAGTCCGGTGAAACTTTCGTCCAAGGCGTACTACCGCGTGCCTGTTAGTTGGAGAGCGCAAGCAACTTGACCAACCCAGGAAATGGTGAAAAAAAACTGAAACTTTTGCAATAGAACAAAAATAAATTGTGCTGCATAATTAAGAGAGAGTTTCATCACTACGTGCACTGGTGCAGACGCTCAACTGAATGTGGAAACTCTATTTCCATCCAGCAAGTCAAACTACCTGAACCTCGGTGAAACTTGCAATCCGCGCATCAATAAAGGTCAGCTAGCATCTGTCTTCTTGCTGTTTTTCGAGTGCTGCTTGCGTGCATGTGGGTAATCTTCAAACCGCTTTTGACAAAGAGTGCAAACCAGAACATAAGCAAAAAAAACATCCTTCATGTGTGCAAGCTCAAGGAACACAAGCACTTCCATAGCATCAAACATATGTGCAACTCAAAGAACACAAGCACTTCCGAAGCATCCAACATGTGTGCAAGCTCAGGAACTTAAGCAGTTCAGAAGCATCAAACATGAGTGCACCGGACAAACTGTCTACAGCTCCTTAGCATCCTACATGTACAAGCTGAAAGAACACAAGCACTTCCGTAGCATCCAACATTTCTGTCAGCTCATTTACTGATTGTATTCACCCGTTAAGATCATCTGCGGGATGCTGCTTGAGTAATATGTTGATCTCAGCACACATGTTGGATGCTTTGCTTATGTTTCTTGAGCTTGCAGACATGTTAGATGTTTTTTTTGCTTATGTGCTTTGGGCTTGCACACATGTTCGATGCTANTGGATGGTCCGAAACTGCTCATGTTCTTTGGGTTTTCACACATGTTTGATGCTACGGAACTGTTTATCTTTTTTGCGTTCGCACACATGTTGCTTGTTATGCTGTTCGATTGAACAAGCTTGGCCAAAGATCTAGGACAAAACTTGGCCAAAGTGCTTTGGCAAGACTGACGGCGGGACAAAAATCGATGGCCGAAAACTCGTGTTTTTTGCCCACGTTTCAACATGTAATTCCTTGAGCAAATTGTCAATGCCATCGTATTTTGAACATATGTATCTTTCAACAATATCCAAATATAGACCCAAAAAACATTGTTTTTATAAAACCCAATGTAAATGCATTAAACAACGTTTTTGAAATTGATGACAGTTCCACGGCGGCAAGTCAGCCGGCTGCCCTTCGTGTTGCGACACTGATTCGATCAAGAAATCAAGGATATTGTATTGTGCATTGAAACTGTGCGGCTTCTCGCATTGGTTTTGAAGATCACGAGAGACAACGTGTAGACTTTCGTCCATCATACATTATTTTTTCGGAGCTGGGTCGCCGTTCCATATCAGCGGTTTTGCAAACCATAACATGTGAACGCAGTAATGTAGTGCAATTTTTTTTTTAAAGTTGGAATTTGAGAATTTTCTGTTTGGAACAACTGGGTGCTTGCTAATACTGCGGTGCTCTTGCCAGAACAAAGCTAAGCTGCTCTGATGGATGGGGTTTTCCAATGCACCTGCGATGTTACTTTTGTTTGGGTTGGTGGCATTGCGGCCTTCGTTGCTTGGTGTGGCTTTGCTGCCCATGGCCATTTGGCGGCTTTGCTCTTGTGGCTGTTTGCATTGATTCTTGGGCCCTGGGTCACCAGGATTTCTGCTTTCAGCGGGGGGTCCGCCACTGTAAAAATATTTTTGTGGCCAACTTCAATTGGAAGAGGCATCCAGGTGATGGCAAAATCTCAAACTTTAGCATCATGTGGGCCTTTGCATTCTGAGGTATTCAGTTTGACTTTTACATATTTTGATTTTGATTTTGATTGGCCTAGCCCAAAACCTGATTTTGACCGGCAATGCCATCCCCACTTCCCAAAAATCCGAGAAGCGTGAGGGTTCAAGATTGTGAAATGGAAGAAAACACATCCTGCACCATGATGCTGAGTAAATATCGCATTCTTACTAAGTAAAGGTGTGTGAGCGTGTGTGGGAATGCTGCCATATTTGCATTTTGGAAGGAATTTGTACAAATACTGAGATAGCATGAAAATGTTTTTGCATTGGGACAATGAATAAAATTTCCAACTGGTCCTTGCTTTTGTAATCATGTGGACGGGAAAAGTTTGCAAAGCAGACGAAATCAAGCACTGAGAAAATGTCAGTGGTAGTGTGAGTGGAATAAAAGAAGTATCTTCGTCCTTTGCCAATGGTGCGCTTCTCGGAGATCAATGAGGACCATTTAGATGTCTCCAAACCGTGCAAAACTGAGATTTTTTTGCAAGACACTGCGACACATGGAATTTCCAATGCACGTTTTTTTTCTGAACCTAAGGTTTCTGCCACCGAAATCGAAGTCGCTTTGGAGTGGCTTTTATGCAGGCCCTGCGAGCAATCTTTGTGACACAAGGCATGCAATTTTGGAGTTGCTACTTGCCACTGCCTGAGGTACCAAACGGGTTTTCAAACCCTTTGCCAAGTCCAGTCAATCCAGTCAGGCACATTTTTTGCGACACGTGCTCCCTATCTACACTTCCAGCTCCACATCGCCTGTAGGTTGCTGAAACTCCAGCAGTCGAGGGCACAGCACGCATCCAAGATTCGGAGGCTTGTTGGGTGAAAGAATGGATGTGGTGGGGATGTAAGCAAGGGCGCGATGCTGCTCAATAATCATCACCTTCATTGTTAGAATATGTCAGAATTGTGAATGCCGCATTGTGCAGCCTCTCCAATTGTGTAGTTGCAACGAAAAACTGAAATTAATCTGGATTCACTGGACTGTTGAATATAGGAGTGAAGCAACATGAGGTGGTTAGATCAAAGCAGTGAAAGTGTTTGAGTGTTTGATTATACTGCATACACATTCTTTTCTTGTGCAGTTTTTCGTTTACTGCTAGAATGCATTGGAATGAGCACTGTACGACATCAATAGTCCGGATCGCTCTACTGCAGGCCAGCGAAACGTCAGCACCTTCGGAGATCGGTAAACCTGAGGTGCAGTGGTCATGAACTGTTTCTCGGAAACTGACTGGGCCCTGCCATGGAGGCCGGTCAAGCCATAGAAACTGTGGAGGGTGCAGGGCGCGTTGAATGCTCAGAGGCGCCAATCTTTTGTCGTAGCCTGTGTATGATTTTTGTTTCGAGTACTGCGAAGACGTTTCCAAAGTTCCTCACAATAATTGAGACGAGACAGTTGACATGCGTCAGTGGCAGAGGAAATCCCTAGACTAATGCTGTGAGAAAAGTTTAGCTCAGCAGCTTGCAGTACCCTTGGCTGCTCATTTAATTTCACCAGACTCAGAAATTTGCCCGAGTATTGTGGCATCATCATTGATATTGGTACAAATTCATAGTGCTTTCGGTTGTGACTTCAACTGGCCATCAATATATTAATCGATTCGCATCTCCAGTGGCTCCTGGAGCTGAACTTTATGCAAGTTCTGGAGGTTGTTGAAGCATCTGCTCCTCTGGATGGTCCACCTCTTGTTGCCAAATGCTGAGACGAAGTTTCGATTTGTTCATATATTTGATTTAATGGGAAGGATGACATTCGAAGCCTTCCAACCATGTTCTACTTGATCATACTTTGATCCAGTTCACAGAACAAAAAAGGATGGAAAGGATTTGTTTTTCTCAGGCTTCTGAAGTAGCGCCGGAATCTGCAAAGGAAGAGGTCAAAGAGGTCCGATATTCCGGGATTGCTTTTGATCTGAATATTCTCAATTGATTAAAGCAGACATCAAGGTTTTTTTTTGTCAGATGTCCACGCATTGATGAATGAAAGCGATTAAGCTAAAGGTTTAGAGCTGCATGATCTTGCATCGCCTGTCTGCAGATTGAAGAAAAAGTAAGTTCAAAAGCGTTTCCATCTCAGTTGCTAGGTGTGAACTGCTGAAAGTCATTGTTTCGCTAGTGGATTGACCCCATGATATTTCAACATGACTTGTCAGAGATTTGGTGATTGCATGATTGCCACCAGAGGCTTCAAGAACTTGATGGTCTGAAAGAAGCCATCTTCGGGTCAGCCTTGGGTTGATCGAGAATTTAATGTTTCGGACATTGGCAGTTTTAGGGCATCGAAGCAAGATTCCATCCTTCCTCTTTTGTAAGCTTGGGTGGTAGTCCGTGGCCGCACCAGGCTGCAGAGTGAGTTGCAGATGTTGCGTCGTGACAACGGGGCGTTGAAATCCGCTTTGTGCGCACAAGGCGGGGAATGGACGTTCTCGGATAGAGATTTCCTTGGAAGGTAGAATCTGGTACGAGATACTTTGAGTTCAGGTCACCAGAGATCATTGACTCCATTCTATGTGTTTCCTCTGACAACTTGTCCTGGCCTCCGCGCTTCACCTAGGCGGTGCGCTGCCGGTGGAAATTGTCCCTTGGTTGCAAAACGACAAAATTTGGTGAGTTGTGTTGAAGTCATGCAATCAGGCCATTGTTGCATTTGCAGGCTGTTTCTCCAACTCCAAGTGCGGCGAGCCTGCTTTCCAAAGAGAGATCCAAATCCAAGGTGGCCTCATGTCCACGCAAAATCTAAAACGGGTATCGCAAGTTGTATTTTGCCTCAGCACCGGCTCGCCGAGGCAGAGGAGGATGAGCTTGTCTCTGCGGTGCCAGCTGTGCCAGCTGTGCCGGCTTTGCCTATGCCGCAGGTGCAGATTGCTGCATGCTTCAGAGGAAATCAATAGAAAGCGGGGAGGTGGTGATGAGATCTTCACGGGCGACATTGTAATTATTCCTTTTTCAAAGGCGACATCTTCCCGACAGACTGAGCGGAGAGCCAACCAAGGCAGGCCCTGCAGTTATTTTCTTTAAGTCCTTAGGTGTCCTTCTTAATGTTGCTGCCTTCTCAGGTGTATACAGCGTACACTTGAGTTATGAGGCTTATCACAACATTTGTGGGTCTTTACAGAAGTCCTTCTTCAATCAATGAGCAGGCGCTTGCTGGCAGCCTCTATTTGAAGACTGTTGGGAACCTGTCGGGAACGCAGAACCCAAGTGCTGCGGTGGATACTTCAACCGTTTGCCAAACTTTCTATGCATTCACAGCTCCCAGGCTTCCAGACAGCACCTTGAAGATAAGAAAGGTTCAAGTTCCAGCCTCAGCTCTACTTTTGTTCTAGTAGATTCTGGAAAATTTGAGCCACCCATCGTGGAACCTGTTATTCAATATGATTGCCTGAGGCCATAAAGAGCTCCCAACACATGAGCCTCCCTCTGCAAGGCCGTTTGCTAACAATGCTCTCTTTGTTGGTACTAAAGTGTGCAAAGTGTCTCTTGAAATTTACAAGCTTTGTCTCAACTCTATGTGAATGTCTACGAGATTTTTTAAAGATAGCATCTCTGTCTTTCAGCTCGTTGGTTCTTTGGATTGTGAAGGTATGTAACAGAGGGCATCAGACTCTGGGTCTTCAACATCTCAAGTGTTTTGCACAGGGTGCCCTTGTCTCCTTTGGCAACAACCGTGGGAACCTCCACCTACGGTCTGAGCCTTGAGACCGACAGCTTGAAGCAAGTTACATTTTCTGCCATTCCTCAGTGTGGAACACATTTGTAGCTGGGATTCTTCAGGAGGTGCAACCCCTTCAATGCCCGCTTCAACAGCTGCATCTCCACAAATGGCAAGGCAAGGGACCATTCCAAATGATTCCAAAGGGACGAAGTGTACCAAAGTCTTTTAGCGCAGCAAACACTTGGTGCCAGCTTGAAGGCTTCCTCCTCCCAGAGAGCCTCCAATGGACTCTTCAAGGGATGGAATGTTGAATCCTCAGAGTGAAGTTGTCTTTGCACTCAAGTCGTGACCGCTTCTTCTTGCAATTTGCAAATAAGCCTCCAGCTGAGGCCAACGATTGCTGGGAAAAGGTGCTTTGATTTGGATTTGCCTTCATATCGGCGATTTCAAGCATCCTCATTTGAGTCTTGGATCAGCAGTGTTCTTTGCAAGGACGGCTCCTATGCCAGACAGCTGGGGCAGACAAGCAAGTGTTGGCTGGAGGTACAAGGGGCTTCCGGCTTCAGGTTTGGAAGACAGTGAAACAGTTTGCACATGACCTGTATATAGACATGCAATATAAGTAGAATGACTAGAATAGTCACCAACACAGGATGAGATGGTGACAAGTGGGTTGGCCACGACGTCTTGAACTGTCGTTTAAGTTGCCATGATAGTGAGGAGGTTCACCTTGAAG
Source organism: Breviolum minutum Mf 1.05b.01 (assembly GCA_000507305.1). NCBI lineage: Eukaryota > Dinophyceae > Suessiales > Symbiodiniaceae > Breviolum > Breviolum minutum. Next base: position 98,996 of record DF240658.1, on the reverse strand, counting down.
AATGTAAGAATGATATGCGGAGATAGAAACCAGGTACAATAGCCATCCAGGATTCTCTTATCATCATGAGTCATGTATGCTTTGGAACTTCTAGGAGACTTGACGAAATCGATCCTCAACCCAACTTCTTGGGACGTAGAGCTGAGGCTCAACCTGTGGACCGTGGGGGAGTGTTCACATTTCTCTTGCAAGATTGGAACATCATTTTGCTGTCAGGAACAGAGCTCTTCATCGTTGAGGCACTCGGCAAAGTTGGCAAAATTTGGTGGATGAGTTGACTCTCAAGCATCTCAGGCCACCGCTAGCGTTGAAGGTGGAGCACCCTCCAGGTGCAAAGTCTGATGGGTTGACCTGTACCAAGGGTTGCAGTCCACCTGGCAATTTAATAAGTTAAAATAGTGGATGAGGATTTCCGAGGCAGAACAGAAAGATCTTCCTTCATTGCGGGTTTTGGTGAAATGCCACTTGCAGGCGCAGAGATGGACACAGCATCAGAGGCCACCATATCGTTTTTATATCGTTGATGTTCAATGTCGCTCCTCACTCTGAAAGATCTTACAACGGCATTTGGGTGACTCTGCACCTGCCGTATGCAGGGTGGCATTCCGGGTATTGTAGTATACATACAGTTTTGTGGTTTCACCTTCTTGCTTTGTGCTACGAGAATCTGCCGCACAGGCAGAAGATGAATCGGACTGTCCAGAGGCTCCCCCTGAGTCCGATGAGGCAAGCATATTTGTAGTGCGTGGAGTGGAGGTGAGTGGTATGATTTGTTAGAATCAGATCCATTTGCTTGCGGTACAGGAATGCCCGTCCCCTCCTCCAGTCAGAGACTTAGGGTAGGCTTTCAACAAAGAGTTTGTCAGATTCTGTTCAATCGTGACTTTTTCCCGAATGCGTAGCGAAGGGTTTCGGTTTATGTGTTGGAAAAAAGTGTTGGAGAAGAATGTTTTAGAGAAATTGGCTGGACAATATTTTAGAAGATTGCTGTGGGAAAGACCTGAGCAGAAGTGTTGGGAAAAGTGTTGTGGACAAGTGTTGTAGGGAAATGGTTGGAGAAGAGTCTTGTCGAGAAGTGTCCGGAGAAGTGGTTTTCCTGGAAAAGAGTGTCGTAGACAGAGGAGTTTTCGAGAAGAGCGTCAGGGAAGTGTTGTAGACAAGTTATGGGAGAGAAGTGTTGGACAGAATGTAAGTTGTATGTTGTAGAGAAGAGGTGGAGAAGACTGTTGTGGAGAAGTAATGCAGAGAAGTGTTGGAAAGAGCGTTGTAGAGACGTGTTGGAGAAAGGCGTTCTATGGAAGTGTTGTAGAAGGTCGTTGGAGAGAAGTGCTGGCTAAGAGTTGTAGAGAAGTGTCGGAGAAAAGTGTCCTAGAGTAGTGTTGTAGCAGAGTGGTGTAGAGAAGTGTTGTTAGGCAATCTCTCGCTTATGAGTTTCACCAACCAACCAACTTGTAGTCACAGTAGTCCGAGGGGATATTTCACTTAGCTTCCTTGTGGACATGTTTCACTGAGTATGTTTCCAATGGAGAACACTATAGGATACATATCTATACATATCTCGGTGTTTCAAAATTTGGTTCTCGCATTCTGTTATTTTCGTTTGTTTTGTTGTATCAGTTTTGGGAGCTCCGTACCGTTGTTTGGCGGAGAAGCCACGAAGCCAAGTGGAAAGGCACCAACTTCGCCTTGGATTCCTGGCCTCGAGGAGTCATCTCAGCTGCGGCACAGCTGCGGAATTTTCTGGCACCGTTTTTGTGTCTTTCCGCTTTTGTGGGTCAGGCCCCACAGAACGCCCTGCCTGACTCCATGAGAGAGGGAGATTCAAAGGTCGTGTTGTGCAATCCTCAGTTGCGCAAAGCAGTTTTGATTGAGTTGCCTTGACGATTCCTTTAGTTCTATGGGCAAATCTACAATTTGCAGGCCATTTCCTGATGTTCCGATGCAACCCCTTGGTGTTGATCTCAGACGTGCTCGGAAATTGTGTACAGGCAAAGGCAGGTGCCGCGACCTTTGTTTGTCCTTCACCTTTGGCCTTCACTGTATTAACCCAGCTTTCATGTTTGGCAAATCTACCTCAGGGTGAGATAATTTCGATGTACGACGGTCAAGAAAAACACTCGTGGCGATTTTGGAAAGAGTCTGCCGAAAAAGATTCAACATCGTCCTTTGAATAAGGTCGAAGATGACACAGCGTTTCACCGTTTTCGCGGAGCCACAAAAGTGGTTTGTTGTTTGTTCTGGTCAGGAGAGATGGGCTCCAAGGTGACATGTCATTGCGATATTCAGATTTCATATTTGCCTTTAGGTTTTGGACAGGTGGTTCACTTTACTTCGTGTCATGTTGAAGCCTTCTCGTCTGGTTTGTGCTGGACAGCTGCCAAGTGTTTTAGAGTTTGGAGAGTGTTCTGAGTATTCTAAAGCTTGTCCATTGATTGTGATGTGTCGTCAGTTTCATTCTGCCTCCATGTTCGGGCGGCCGCCAGCTTTGCACGTGTTGCAAGTATTAAGATATTGACAGCGCCATATGTTGTGCCGAGCAAGTTTGGCCAGTAGATGAAAAATTGCTCCTTGTGCCACTGAACAGCGGTTCCTGTCCTTCAAGAACCTAGCAAAAGTGTAGTGTAATGTTGCAATTGTTGACAGCAACCTGACCCTCAACTTTTTGCTGGCTATAATATGAGAGTTCAACACATGCTGAGTTTGGACCTAGTTGTGAACATTGGTTGCAAAGAGGGACTTGAGCGAGTGGGCTGGACTCTTGCTCTTGTGACAGGAACGAGTCTTGTCACTTGATCATTTGTTCCCGGGCTTGTTAAGCAACAGCTGGTGACTGCCTTCCTTCAACTAATGATGTAGCAGGTCCCTTCCTTATCATTTTCGGTTCAATCAGGCGTTGCCCTGAAAGTGAGCTTTGTAATTTTGCATTTGACCAAACGCCAAATACGACGTGGTGATCCTTGGAGTCAGTTATGGGGCTGGGAAGGTCGAGACGATTTTTCTTAAGGCTACGAACGTACTAGCTTGAAGATCCTTGAGTAAAACAATGAATGGATTGTCTGCGAGATCTCAACGAAGGATTTTACTGTGAACTGAGTGTTCCTAGAAACAGCAGATGCTTGCAATTCATGTTGCTTTGAAGTGTCTATGAGATGAGCAATGGCTGTGTAGTGTTGTCTTTGGAGATTGATCTGATTGCGACATGCTTTAAGGAGCACCCGATCCTCCTAGTGCTTTCTGCTGAAATGACGGCAGTGCCTCCGACATATTTGCACTTGTTGTTGTTGTTGTTGTTGTTGTTGTTGTTGTCGTTGTCGTTGTCGTTGTTGTTGTTGTTGTTGTTGTTGTTGTTGTTGTTGTTGTTGTTGTTGTTGTTGTTGTTGTTGTTGTTGTTGTTTTGGTGTTGGTGTTGGTGTTGGTGTTGGTGTTGTTGTTGATGCCGACCCAAGTCATGTGCTCTTTGGACACATGCAAGGACATGGATGTTTTATAGTATACATTATCATTGTCATTTACTTCAGGTTTCCGGGTTCAGCTGGAGTTTTTTCGCCCACTACAGTCGCAGCGGTTCGAATGTTTGATCCTGCCAGATGGTTGTGAAAGTGCAATGTGATGACGGAGAGATATACAGACTGACGCTCCAGGAAGAGCAGACGTCTTAGGAGTCTCAGTAGTCGTCGTGCAGTTCACACTTTACACAAGCTGCGAAGCTGGCTTTGAATATGAAGGGCATGTGAAGCGCTCACGATCTTGTCACATCCTCGACGAAGGCCAAGCTTCGAAAACATCGTTCAGCTCGTTGCTACTTGTCGCCGGAAACTTACTTCCATTTTCAAACTTACCTGATCTATACAAACTAAGTACAGTGTGCTGGTTTTCGTTGGTCCTTGAGGTCCAGGTGTGATTGTGAATGCCCTTTTGGTCGGCAAGGGTGGGTATGCACTCAAGTACGCAAGTCCCTCAGAAGGGAAACTTCAATGAAGCTTTTGAATGAGTTGGGCTCCGGAGTGTGCGGGAACGGTTGTGCCTGCATCGCTTCGTATGTTTTTGGGACGAAACACGCCATCATGTCACGATTTGGTTTTTCCTTCATTGGTCCCTTTCTTCCTGTTTGTGTGTCTGTCTGTTTGTCTTTCTTTCTGACAACCCTTGCAAACCACAAATAACATCCTAGAAGCTACGCGTAGCACGAGATCTTTCCTTCTCCACACACACACGTGAGGCTGATGATGAGGGAGATCTTTGCACGTTGGCGCCTGCAACTTTTGATGACTTCTTGGACTTGCCAATGGCTGAGCTGTCCGAGTAGTCACGGAGGAAAAGGCGTTTTTATGTGACCGAGCTCTTCTCTCTGCACGAGCTGAGGCACAAGAAAGGAAACAGCCGAGTTCTAAAGCCACTTGGTCACAGTATCTTTCAGGAGCATTCAAGAAATACCTGATCCACACTGGGACCTGAGGTTGAAGCTAACGTTGCAGCAAGCAATGAACAATGAGAAGGATGTTCCAGATGATTCTCTTCAGTCTTCAGACAGGACATCTATTGCCAGAAAGAATGAGAAAGATGTCACAAAAAGTCTTGCTCAGTCACAGGATTCAATTTGACAGGACTGATGCTGATCAGCCAAACATGGACAATCTGCCACAGCCCCAAGATTGCAACAGGGTCTACTGCGACATTGGCTTCTTGGAAAGGTACGTAGCAAAGTGTTTTCCAAACAGCCATGTACTGCATTGCCCATCATTGTTGGTCAGCATGTCTGAATTCGATCCTTGACCCCATGGATCAGCCCTCAACAGAGCTGCATCCATATCCCATACATCAAGCTCTTGATTCTTGATGCCTTTGCAGGCAATCTGTTCATGAATGCAGACCAGCCAAACATAGCCAACCTGTGGAGTTGGGATTTGTCTAACAAAGACGGTATCGTGACCATACCGCGTCGTATATAAGTCGCAATTTTTTCTGGTTTGGTTCAATATGGAGGTCCGGCTTGTTACTACTTTCGCTTGGTGCTCGACTGTTCCGTATCGTGTTTTTGTGCTGGTAAGGTCTCAAGCACCTCCAGGATTGGAGAAGGAGGAGATATGACATGGATACATTTGGGAAACACGTGGGACATGCGCTTCCCGAATGTGAACATCGATAATCTTCGAAAAAATCCGTTTGAGAGTTGGGGTTGACTTCTGACATGGCTTGGCTTTTGACTTTTATTTTGTCACGTGCTGTGAAAACCCTGTGTTTGAAGAATGTTTCAGGTCATAGCACTACAAGTTCAGTCATAAGACCTTTTCTCTAGGACCCCCAGGATTCCGCTGGGTGTGGTGGCGCATCGGGTGTGTCACTCAAGCAAAATCATGCACAGTTTCTTTCTCCCTGTACATACTTTCTTCAATGCACAAGTGTCAGGCCCAGGTTGCACAGGCGGTGGTCCAAAACGAGTGCTGGGAACTTTGCGCATGCTTCGAGTTTCTTGTCTGAACGTTTGAACCAGAGAGAAGGCCGCTTTGATGAAACATGAGTTTTCTGTGTTGATTGGTGGAAGTTGTTTTCTCTTATCTATTTGATTGCCTGTTGATGGTGTTTGAAATGTCCTGGATGGTGTATATACTGTTGCATATCCCTACGTTGCCAAGGAAGCTGGAATGCTGACACCTGCAATGTTTGCTTCCCTCACCGTGCATCGCTGGTATGCTTTTGATATTCCTGTTTATATCGTGTCAGTTTCATCGTTGGACGGGTTGTTGCCATGGCCAGGCAATGGCTCCCTTTGCTGACGCAACGTGTGGCCCGCAAAGTCGACAAGCGTCTTGCTTAGGCGTAGCCGGCGTAGCCTACAAGCTCAATTTGTGGGAAGATTGATAGACTTCAGAGCACCTAGGATCAATCACATGGCCAGAGAAGGGCTAGACCAGACGATGCAAAAGATTCTGGAGATCATTCAGGACTGCTTGGTCTGGCAGGTTGTTTCCACAAGAGTTACCAGAGCTGCACTATTTCCCAACTGTTGACAATGTATTATCCACAGGGGGAAGTACTGTTTGAAACCTGGAGAATTTAGTTTGAAGGGCAGCTCGAGAATTACAAGCCTTGAAATGTGGGGAGCCGAACCACCTCCTTGCAATTTTTCTAGCGGAAGTGGACGCAAGCAGATGCTTCAGTGGTCACCCAATTGCAACGGAGGAAAGCAAGGAGGCAACTGAAAACTTCAGCACTGAAACTACGCGTGGAACATCCACCTTAAACTCACTTGTCCGTAGCGAGAAAGCCACAAACATCTTCATGTAAATCTGTGAGGCCACAATGGTCCACTATAGAATACTAGAGTAAGACACAGTAATCATCACATTATCAAGTTATCATATTATCATATTGCATCATTTCCTCTCAGCATTTCCATCCTTCTCTTTTTGATCGGAGGAACAGGCTGCAGCAACTCCAGGCTTGGAGCAGCAAGCTGCTCCAATTGCTGAGGTGCGAAGAACCGACGGTGCCAACATGTGCCACCGGAGATGATAGGCAGAACAGAACTGGAATTTGGAGGGACGAAAAGAGATCCATGACGAATTTGCAGGGATCTTGTAAGATTCCAAGGGATGAAAGTTTTGCAACTTTGTAGTGCAATATTGCTGTTGCGCAGGCACTGAATGGTGACAACGGCAAGAGGCTGGGCAGATCCAAGAGAAATCAAGATTCAAGAGTGTGTGAAATGTCATTGGCTAAGCCTGGAATCCTTTGGGATTTGGCTTTTTGGCCAGGCGTTTGGGTGAAGCCATCCTTGAGATGCTCAAAGCTTTGCGTGGACTTGGCTTTGAGGCATCAGCTGCACCGCCTGTATTCCTCTCCAATCTCCTCGAAGGGAATCTCAAAGTGTCGAAGGTTCAAACGCGCTTTTGCGAAAGTGTTGCTCAAAGCCTTTTGCCCTATTTGGAGGACCGAGCTTTGATTTTGCAGCATAATCCATAGCTTCAAGGCATTTGATTTAGGTAACCAGATAATCTCAAGATCAGATAGGCAGATGATGACTTGTTTGTCTTCTTTCTTTTCTGTTGCACTTGTTTGGTGCTTCAATGACTGATGTGCTCTCTGGGCTCCTGCTGCGAGAACTTAACCTGCCAGTGGTTTGGCGACAAATCAGCGTCCTCCCAGCAAGTGAGATGTTAGAAGCGAAGGCGAATTATTCACTTAGCTGACCGATGTGACTCCGTGCCAGGTGTACTTCGCCTTGGCTTGGATCCCGAGAGAAGCAGCATGCTGTTGTGCTTGTATTGCTTGTTATTGAAATTTGCACATTCAAACGTTGAGGCAGCAGCATCCTGGTAGCCAGTGTTCTGGGTGTGGTGCTATTCCCATTGTTGGTCCACGCACGACTCTAAGTGGTGTAAGATGGAAAGACTTTACAGAGGAAAAGACCAGCCATGAAAGCCATCACAACATGCAGGCTTTAAGTGCACAGTGTGTCCTTCATATGACCTTTGTCCCACTCTCAGAGTAGACTAGATGCAGCTGTCTCCAAGCCGCAGCTTTGTTTCTGAAAAGTCTGTGTGAGCCCATGATATGCCATTTGTGGTCAAGGTGGCAATTGCTATCCACAGAAGAATCAGCTTCATGGAAGCTGTTCTGGCTGCAAGAAAGACTTTCAGTGCATCATTTCTCCAGGCACGTTGGCTGCGGTTTTCTGGATTCGCCCACAACTTTGATCAACTTTGTAGCTGATTGTTTTGGACAGGAAAGGATGCGAAAGGAAAAGGGAAGGGATGTGAAAAGACAGAGTGTTGGGCTTGGATGGCCTGGAGATTTGTGACACGATGAAATGCATTTGAGCGAAGTGAGCATCTGGTTGGAAAGCGGAAAGGAGCTGCCCTGACTGCAATGCAGATTCATTTGTGCTAAGGAAATCAGATTGCCACGATTGGCAGGCCAGAACAGGATTGTGACAAAGGATCCCTTGCGCTTGGAGTTCCTTTTGGTGGATGTCCTTTTTTCATTGCCAGGCCTGGTCCGGTAAAGGTGCTGGAGGCACAAACGGCGATGTCTGGGGGCCTGAGAGCTGGAGACCTATGTGGCTGTACCTTGCAGGCTGGATGGACCCGGCAGCTATAGCTCAGCACTTTGGCTTTGCCCTTGGAGCAAAGGTTTGTGACTTTGCGATGGGTTTTAGAGGTTTCAGGAATCGCAATAAGTTGCTTACCAAGGTGCTGGACTCCCAGGGTGTGTACCTTAGTGTTTCAAAAATCTGAATGACAAGTTACTTTTTTGTTCAAGATCTACAATAAATTGAGAACGCTCAACAGTTGGCCTGCTAAGATTCAACCCCTTTTTCCCTGGATGCGCTATGCCATTCCCTGGTATGGAGCATGCCTTTGCTGCCGCAATGGGGCACAATGCATTTGAGGAGGGACAGGACAGAAGTACATTGCATCCCGCTTTGAAGGGTGAAGTCTTTTCTCTGGAGTCTCTTCGCTCTGGATTCACAGGAACCCAACTGCTGGCCAATGTTCTTTTGCAAAGGGAAGGGCAAAGGCAAGAAGGGCAAAGGCAAGCATTGGTGGAAGGGGCACTCCCATTGCCACGACGAGAGAACAGAGCCTGCCGTCAATGCTTCTGATGAGGGTGAGTCAGCAGCACAGAAGCCATGCAAGAACAATTGATACTTGCTGACTTGCTGCCATGTTTCTATTCCAATACATTGATTGATTCTACGTAGTGGTCCAAGGTTGGAAAAGAAGGTAGCAACTTTGGTTGAGCTGCAGCTGGCCAATGAAGAGGCACCGGAACGAGTCATGCTTGCATTTTTTATTGTCCCAGGTTCCAGCACTTATTTTCGAATCGACCTGTTGCACCTGCAGGTTATCAGAGAACTTTTGGCAATCCATGATGGCGATGTTACTGAAGTTATTCGGCTGCTAACCTCTTGAGCAGTCGGTTGACTTGCATCATAAACATCCAGAAATGCATTATTCCATTATTTAACTAGTTTCATCACAACACTCAAATCACATACAGTTTATCATTGGATACTGGAGCGTCTGTCCTCACTGATGCTGGTGCCAACACAGTACAGATCAGATCAGTTTGGCCCGGCTCAGCTTTTGCAATGACTCGTCACAGCCGAGTGAGTCCTTGTAAACTTGTAAAGCCCTGATGTGGTCTGTCCGAGATGCGCAGGGACTTTGCACTTCGATCCCAAGACGGACAAAAAATTGTTGCGCTTCAACTTGCAATTTGGGCTCCTTCAGATGCCAAACTGAAATTGTGGGCCTAAAATCACGGCCAGAATCTTGATTCATGGTGCCATTTTGTGTCCAGAATTTGGCTGGAATTTACTGGCAAGGATACAGCAAATTGTGTTTGGTCACTTCAGGGAAGTGTGATCAAGTGTTGAAATACTTATTCCGTCACATTCAAACCATGCGTCAAAGGAGTACACTTTCATGTTCGTTGCGCACTTAGAACACAAGATTGGAACGCTGCCCGCCACCATGGATGGGACCGACAAAGACCTTGGTTGGGAGGCAGGGTAAGCTACCTTTTTCTGATACACGTCAAGAGCATGCACCCACACAGGCACACGATGAGCGAAGTGTTGTAATGTTCATATCATCTCAATGAAAGTTGGAGTTTTTGCGCGCAGGATGTTGGTAGCAGGGGAGTGGCTGGCCGCTCTGCTCCATCTGGTGCACTGGAGGCCACTTCTAGGGATGGCCAGAATTGTCAAGCTTTGCCGCTGGTCGTTTTGATGCTGGCAGGGGAACAACATCTCGGATGCAGTCACCAGTGCGATGATGAACCAATTTGCCAGGGAGCTGACATCGAGTCCGCGCCGCAAGTATTTCGCTTCAACCCGTGTTTCAGTATGATGAGCTGAGAATGACTCGTGACGATTGCACATTATGTTGGAAAGCCAAGCTTTTGTGGAAGCTTCGACTTTTTGGAGAAACATCTTCAATCATATTTTAAGAAATCGAGCCTGCTCTTACTTGCTGGACACAGTTGAATCTCCACAGATTGCTGCACAGAAAATGCCAGATTCTTTGAGTCTGTGGCCACAATTTGTGCAGACAACCAGACGATATTTCAATGTGGAATCCTCGGTCTGCAGGGTTCATTGAAATACAGAGAGAGGTGGATGTTGCCTAAACTTTTAGAAGATTAGTGACCCATGCATGTTTGCTTTTTCATTTGCTAGATGGTTTACTTGTGGGCTGGGTTGCTTGTAAGTTGCTTGCTTGCTTGTTTGGGAGGGTTCAGGGGGAGCGGATAGGTCCTGCAAAGGTTTGAGGAAGATGTCAGGATGATCCAATAGCATGTCGCTGGAGCTTATCAGATTTGTCTTATGTCCCAGGTTCACCATGGCTACGTCTTGCGCAAGATCTTGTGGCAGCTTATTCCGTTCCACAGGCACATTTCCCCCCAGTTCCTTGTTAGCTCGTTGCAAAGCAAACCAAACTGTATTTGACATTTTATCCAAAGATTATCATGACTCCCTGCAGTCGTTCATTCCGTGCATAGTTTGGCTCAGAAGGATTGAAGGCTTTGCAGCTTTTCATTTAAAGTGCATCCCTTCCCACAGCTCCATCGAGGTGTTATGGGTGGCACAATGCCTATGTCTAGAAATCTGGTCAAAAGCACAGAAGCAAAATGCAAAAGTGCCAACCATTGACGAATTTTCCTGCTCAAGAGAATTTCATGATTAAAAGATCAACGCTCTGTTTTGGTAATTGGTAGACTCTCATTGCATCGGCGCACCATGGCAAAAGATCTTGGTGAGGCTGCCTTGATGGACAGGATGTACTTGACTTTGCTAGCTAGGAAGCATGTCGTTTTGTGACCGGCGCATGAAGTCTGATGATCTGCATAATTGCTTGAATCAGCGAAGGCAGACTATGCCTTTTTGACGTGTGCGGCGCTGACCTCAGTAGATTTGGAGATTTCGATGGTTGACTTTGGCGAATCCATTGATGGACTGCCTCCTAAGGAAGGCGAGGTGGCACGATTGGCTGACCGAATGCAAGTCCTAGCATGTGCCTCCTGCTCCAATCTTTGATGAAAAGCATGCAGAGATCTCACATATTGCCAGAACTTTGGATCTGTAGGTACAATTCTGTACTTTGTAGCAGACTACTATGTCCGATCCTTTGGAACTGATAGGCCCTGAAGCAGAGTAGTTTGATACTCAACCATGAACTTCAGTGTTTGATTGCCAGAGGTGCAGAGGCTTCGCCGAGTTTCAGTGAGCGGCTTACTCACCGATCTGGTTCCAGCTGTTGGCCTCGGGAGAGCAGGAGACAAGATGTGACAAATAGAAGATCCGAGGCGCTATCTGCAGATTTCCCCTATGTTGGAGATGAACTGCATGAAGCAACTCTAGTGGTTTCCCCAGTGTTTCGTGGCAGAGATCTTTTGAAACTTAGTTTCATGAAGTCCTTAGCAACTCTGCTTCAGTTCTTTGCTGTGGGTGCTTCCTTTGCTGTGGCTGGCACTCGTGGAGCCTTTGGGCAGGAAGCCTAGTCATCTTTTTCTGCTTTCAGGCGTTTCGACAATGTCACTTGATGGATTTGGTGTCGAGGCCATTCATTTGGCTGTGCTCTTCGATAGCTCTGACAGCGTCATTGCCCTCAGTGCCAAAATAGAAATCTAGATCGTCACGGCAAGATGATAAGGCAATGGATGCTGCATCTACAACAATTGAGAGAGGCCTCTCAGGTGCCAAGTATTTTGCAGTCTTGACACTCTCCACCACTGCAATGGTCAACCTTGAAGTCTTTCGACTTGTTTTTTCGCCCTTTCAAAAACACGCAAACACAGACTCATTTTTTTTTATTCAGCTTTGGCTTCCCTGGTGTTGTGAGTTTGGGCTGCGAAGGGGGGTTCAAGGTAAGATGACTCTAGTGGCAATTCCAGATGTATTCTTCGTTATGTAGCTCTCGTTTTTTTCTTCTCAAAGTTAAAGTTCACCTCCAGCTTTTCAAGTACGAATTCAGGACATACTGTACTCCGATATGAACTCCCTTGTGAGTCAGAGATGGAAGCAACGAGCAAGCCCCTTGCTTTTATGCGACTCAGTTTCGAATTTGTTCCCCACTTCACAAGATCACACGGGTAAGGTTCTGGTTCCTGACCCAGATCTTGGGGAGATTGTGAAGTGAGACACCAATCCTTTCAACAATATGGATACACGAGACAGAATCCCCAAATCCCCAAATCCAAGTTTCAGCTCTCCCCGTTCTACAAATGATTCATGTCAATGTCCATTTTGCAGCAGTATCCGTTCCGATAGGCTCCTGCAACAACCTTGATGGCCCAAAACTCAGTGAGCGAACGGAGTGTCTATTGAGACTGTCCAGCTGGAGCTAGGCCCAAGTCTTTGTTGCTGTACTTGGAGCGTGGGCTCTGTGGCTCACAGGTGTCATACTCAATAGATGCATGCCGGTGAATGACCCGTTGATGGCATGTCTCACATCTAGGAGTTTTGCAGCCAAACGCAACTTTCATTGCTGAGTAGTTGATTTGCACACCTCAACAAGTTTGCGACTTTTGCACTGCTTCACCTTTGTCCCCTCTTGAGACGAGTTATGTATAAGGCAAATGCTGCGGTTGCTGCCGCTCAGGACTGCTGATGCTGTCTTTGGCCAAAAACAACTACTGTAGCCAAAAGCATGAGGATTGAATGGAGGCAGCCATCACGGATTGCAGACAGATACTCATTGACTGCTTCCATTATCAAGGACTTGAGGAGCCGCAGAAGGAAGTTAGTGGCCTAGGCTCCCTGAGCTGAAGGGATGCTGATGAATCTTATCATTCGAGCTTAAGCCACAGCCGTTTGAGTCATTGTGACAAATGCACAGGTGGCCGGTGACGGCCGGTAATGCCTGGTGACCGATGCCCACTTCCTAGCAAGCATCAAGACCTGTGGAGGTTGACTTGGTCCGCTATCGTTTCGCGAATGTCTCACACATGTACCAAAAAACCAGCTGGATTCTAAAAGCGAGATTCCTGAAGTGCAGGAAGTCAGACAGCTACCAGCATCCATGTACTAGCTACATGATGAAGCCTTTCATACAGGCTTGATGAATAAAATCAATGTTCACGCATGCGTTTGTTTAGCATGCCCAAAGCTTGGCTATGGCGAGTGGGAAAAGACAGCGCAGATGCACAGCCTGATAAAAGGTGAATCAGAGCCGAGCCTTTATGTGTTTAATCACCTGTTCTTCTCAACATGACCCTGCGCAGTGCGAAGACAAAGTCCTCCGACGGCGAGTTGGGCGGAGAAAAGGCACATTGCTGATCCACTGAGAGGATGTCCACTATTGCCAACACTTATCATTTATATGGGAATATCAGCGAAGACAAGATCCACAATGTATATAAGCTTTGTCCTTCTAGTGCGTCAATGAACATGATTATATGAACTTCACTAGTGCGTTAATGAATATGATTATCAATGAACTTCATAGTCATTGAGTCATTGAGCTTCAGGACTGGACAGTGCGGGTGTTTGAGGGCCTGGAGGTTGACATCAAGGAAGCCAGATGTACAGTTTCACTTCAACCAACATTTTTGGCTGGAAGTGGCGATGACTTTTTTCAGTTTAAGTCGCAAAAAAGGTTCAATCATGAAATTATCATAACCTCAACCTGAAAGGAGCCGGATTTGTATATACCCACTATGGGCTTCGTTACCTACGTGCCTCGGCAAGAGTTTGATTGGGGCTTTCCTTTGTCGAAGCAAGCGTTTGACCCTGGAGGTTGTTCTATACGGCATGGTGCGGGGAGTTCAGGCAGATGTGAAAACAGAGGTTTTTGGTCTCAAGTCTCAACATAGGGTGCAGCACTCTTTCTTGCGCTTGCCAGACTTGCCAGGAGGATTTTTCTCCAGAAGTCTTGTCTGCAACAATCAGCTCAACGTTGGTCCTGCCCTCAGTGACCTCCATGCATAGTGCTTCCAAGGAAAAGAAAAGCGAAAGATTTATTGCAGTTCAAGGGCTGCAACAGCAACCCATTACTTGTGACAATATCCATCTCAACGATGTAGCAAGAATGTAGAGGCGTTGCACTTGCATCAGGTGGTGTTGATTCTTGAGTTGGCAGTGATGAAAGGGGCGCTATTCATGTCTGGTGCAGTGGACCAGTCCAGTTTGGCAGATGTTTGTCGTGTTCGGTACTCCCAATGCCCTAGAGTGGATACTTGGTGGCCAGGTCCACACCTCTACATTGGATCTTTTTGCCTTGTTGGGGTCAAGCTGGCCAGATTTGAAAGTTTGGAAAGCCGCTTGAAAAATCGTGAAACGCAGTGCAGGTACAAATTTCTCTACTTGTCCCTACACCTTGGCCTTGGCTTGTTGTGGGGACATGGTGCAAAGCCATCAGGCACACATTCAATAGCTTCGGTTATTTAGGATGCTGTGAAACAGTATTGAAGTGTGGGATGCACTTTTTCCAGGTTTAATCTACAGAGTGCTGACATTGGGCCTGGCCGTCAGCTGCGGCGTTGCACTTTGGCAGGTCAGCGAGGGATAGCGTTTGGATGATGTGAAGAGAGTGCTGAGTGTTCACATGTTTAGTAGAGGATTCAGCTGATTCGCACATTTTCAGGCACTCCGGCGCCTTGCCAAAATGCTGGAGCCTTGACATGTACCATCTCTAAGTACTCTAGGTACCAATCATTTCATCTGCTTTTTGGATGGGATTTGCTGGCCAAGAAGGCAACCTGCCCATGGACAAGAATGCGTTTCGGACATGCACCAAATTTGCATCAAGGCGCGGTATGTGTGGTGTTTGTCCAATTTTATGTAAGTTTACGGTAGGCCTTCAGACCAACTGAAGGAGCTCCTGCTTGTCAGGTGCTTCCGCTGCTTCAGGCTTGTGTATGTCCTGCTGACAAGTTTATTCCAGGAAGGATTTGATAAACTTGATGGCATATCTAGTGCTTTGATGTCCAGAACATGCGCCCTAAATCTGCAAGGTTGGTTTCTCATGCCATCTTGGCCAAAGGGTGCAACTGTCGAAGAGGCAAAGTGGCCGAAACTCTGTCCTAGTACAGCTAGATTTGAGAGGGATGGTTCACTCAATTTGGCTACAGGTGGTTGCCGCAACAACAGCGGCTGCCTCCATCCTGAGCGGCAACGCAAGTGCTGTTTGATGTCATAGATGCCAAGATTGTTCTCATTGTGGGGCAACCTGCAATCGGGCGCAACGACCTCCCAGATTCCTACTGTAATCTGCTTGCAGACAGCAAAAAGGGGCGATGCAGCAATGAAGAATGGAGTGAAGAACCTGCAAAGCCCAAGAACAATATTGAGTACATGACAGTGTGTGGGAATTGTCACGTATTGTGTTCTGTCTCGTACCTTTCTGATTTCTGCGGGCCTTGTATTCTTCACATATTCTTTTGCTATTCAGCACTTTTTTCATTTTTCGTGTGCTTCTCTTATTCCTTTCTTGTGCTTTTTTGCATCTGAGCTCATCCCTAATATCGTTCCGCCATAATGTTATGCTTCGCACATCCGGCGATGCGCCCCCGCACAAGATTCTTGTATTCGTTTTGTTGTTGTCGTATCTTCTTATAGCATCTTGGTGCTGAACGACATTGCGAGATGAATTTCGTGCGCTCCATGCGCCATTGGACATCCTTGATGCTGTTGGCAGTGAGAAGCGCATCAGAGTTGGTGACACGGTGAAGCATCTCCCGAAGGAGAAAGTGTAGAGAATGTCTCCATGTCGTAGTTACAAATTCTGTGTTTCCGAGTTTGAGACTGACACAGAACGCTAGAGACCACGACATGTACTGATCCATCAACAGGCCCTCGAATGACGGTGCTTTGGTTCCAAGTATTTGACTGTTTTTGAGCTATTATGTTGGCAAAGATGTTGTAATTTATGGGGAATTTGGCAAAATTAGCAGAAACTTGGTGGGCATTGTGTTCTCTACATTCAGGCGATTCAACTGATCAGTACTTGGCTCACATTTGGACTGCAGAACTGCGTGGCTCAGAAAGTGAGGGTATGACTGCATTTAAGACTTGATGCTCACCACCTTGAATTGTGTAACCCAAACACATCACACAACATGTTGAGTCGAAACTGTGAAATCCTTGTCATGCTTGGAACCTGTTGAATTGTGGGTGAAGCTTATTTGTAGAATTGGTGGCCACACTAACGAACAGCTGATTTCTTAATCACTGAATCAACATCAACCAGCTCGAGTGACCAGTTTCCACTGTGGCCGGTGTGTATGGCTTGATGGTATGAGGCCAGGGTTTTGGCTTTTCAATGCAATTTCTACTACACGAACTTTGCTTCTGCAACATTCATATATTTGTGAGAGGCAGGCAGAAAGGTTCATGCAGGAACCTTTACATTTGGAACTTTGTTGGCGCACAATGCATTCGGGGCATGGAAAACGATATGGCGAACTCACAAAACGACAACGCCATAGACAAGTTACTGCAAGGTGCACCAAAGCACGTGAAGCAATATAGCGAACTCCAAAAACGATAACCATTCTTCCAAAGTTGCGAGTTGTTCTCTTCTATTTTGCCGCGGCTCATATGTTTCATAGTCGTTGGATTTTTGGGACATGTCACAAGTCACAAGTCAACACCTTTTCTGCTTCAATTTTATCCTGTGTGGAGGAAACTGTTTGGTTTCCTTGGCGGCAAAGGAACGCCGGGTGATGTGGTGCAGGACTTGCTTCACGATGGTTTTTGTGCAGCACAGACAGCTGCAAGAAGCATCCAATTCGTACAGGAATTGGCGTCTCAGCTGCTTGGTCCGGGCCCCTTAGTGCAAGTTGCAGGTTTGGCAAGGAAATTTCATGAAATTTCAATCATCATTTGGTTGCAAAGCCTGGCATCATCTCGAATCTATTGTTGCTGTTTCCCAGGTGCAAGCCTAGAATCAAGATTGAACCAAGATGATACAAATCAGCTTATGATTCTAGGGCAAGGAGGAGTATGGTGGGGCATGTTGCGAAAAGATGCTAGGCGGCGGAGTCACCAGTGAGCTTTGGGAAAAATTGGTGAACTTCGAGAACCTTGAGGCAAGCGCATCTGAGGGATGCGCCTGCTAGGAACAACAAGCTCCGCCCTAGACAATTTGGGATTTGCGTTTCAAGTTGAGCTTGAGAAATAGGATGACAATGATTTGATGGTTTTGACGTTGGGAATATAAATGCAATATTGATCGTTTGTGATACACCAGGAGGAGTTGGAGGAGCAGTCCAGGCTGGGTTCTTGTCTGTTAGAAATCCATCAAGCACCAGACACACACTTTGATTCTTCCAGGAGAGAAGCGCTAGTGACCTGCCTTTCTCAATGTTTGCAACCAAGATTCCCTCAAGCTGAAAACTGAAATTCTTCAGGATCCTGCAGTATCCGAAAATCCTTTTTTTTCCGTTTCGGGATGCCTTGAGGTCCTGAAAACTGCTATGGTTTGATGGTTTTATGTGTGGAATCTATGGAAATTCAGCTCGCCAAGAAGGTGGGGATTTTTCCATCAGATTTTTTCTCGTTCATTTTTAGTGGCATGCCTTGCGCCTGATTCAGGCCAAAGATTTCGATGCCGCTGCGGAGACGATACTGGCAAATGCTATTGTTGCCAAGGGCCCAGGGCAACGTGGAAAAATGACAATCGCAAGATGGAAAAATGAGGAAAGACGAGGAAGGAGATGAGATTGTGAAACCTTCAGAAATATGAAGGTGGAGAAACATGGAGAAACCACATGAGGTAGTCCACAGTCCATTTTGAACTTCTTCCATCGTGTTCTTTAGGCTTTGACTTCTTTAGCGATATTTTCAGTAAAGTTTGGGAGTTGTGACTTTGAGAGTTCTAGCACATCCCACAACAGACGCAACAGAGGTCCTTTTTGCATAGCTCGTTGAGGTACTCTCATACCTTTTGGCAGCCTTTCCTCCAGCAACAGCACAAGGTCCAAAACTCAGCCTTACGCATGAACAACGTGGCGGGAATGTTCCTCGTCACCATTTATGGGGATTGCTTTTCAAGCTGAAATCAAGATGGTGACGAGAAGGTTTGCTTTTGATCTTTCTGTCGTTCGGTGCTTTCCGAGGATCCTCAGAAAAAGCTGGGCTCCCAGGAATGATGTGAGCTTCTGTTTGTGTGACTCCATTTCCTCGATCCACTTCCTATCAACGAACACCATCAAATCTCAACGCTGAACACGTAAGTGATAAGACAAACAATTGCAAACACCCACTTAAAACAACACCTTCAACTCTGTTTTGGTTTTGAAGGCAGCAGAAGCTTCGAATGTGTCCTTCGTTGATAAGTTATGGCAGGCCCAGTTCTCAACTTCCTGCACTTGTGAACTAAATTGAGAATAGTGGCATGCTCCAGCTTATACCCTGAGATCAGCTGGAGTTGTAAGTTCATCAGGTAATTGCGTAGATTCCTGAGAATCAAAGAGTTTGTTTCTCCCAGAGTGTCTCACTTGTGGCAATCGTCCTGTCTAGTAGAGAGGTGGCTGATCCCGGACAAAAGCCTCTGGGTGAAAGGATCGCTGATGCAGCTATGCGGGCCTTGCAGCTCTGGCGGATTTATTTTGACTTCGGACAGACAGACTGCTTTTCCGGGACTCTGTTTTGGATTTGGTTTTGAACCCCTTGCAAGTCTATAAACTGCAACTGCTCAGCCCCAGTCTGGATCCTTTCAATGTGAAGTGGTGAAAAAAAAGTTTCGTGTCTCAGCTTTGAATCATCCTTTGCACTCCCAGTCCTGATATGTGGCAGGTTCCATGATGGCTTTACAGTGGATGGGCCGGATGTTGAGGACAAGGAAGCGCCTGAGGCAGTGAAAGGTATCATCCCAGCATTGATTTGGTGGGAAGCCCAGAGAACCTTTGGATCGAGAACTCAGAGGAATCGTTGACTTTGTAAGGCAAGAGGGCGTTGGACCGGAGGGATCCAGCCAGCCGAAGAATGACTTGCAAGAGAACAGGTGCGGAGTGGTCGGTTTCATGAATTCTCTCGGCACAGCATAGAAGCATGGAAAAAGATTGAACAAGCACCAAAAATACAGACACAGTCAAAAANTATATTGGTGTTGCACTTGTGCAATCTGTTTTTTAGAGTGAATCTTTGCGGTGCGGCACCTGAGCTATTGGTTCAAAGGCCTGGGGGTGGTAGGACACCACCTCAGGTAACCCGCTGTGTTTTTCTTTCCATGGATCGCTCTCGTTCACCTCGTAGATCGTTGCAATGCTTCGTGGATGCACATCTCTCTAGCCTCCATCAGCGAGACCGTCGAGCTCTTCAACATCTTCGTTCCCAGATCCAATTAGTGAACCAATGGCGACAGGTGGGAGTGCTAGCTGAAGCCTGGGAGTTGCTGAAGGAACAGGTCCTCGCCTTGTCAGTGGATCACCCAGATACACTAAACTTTAGAGGTACCTTCCAATGCTTTGCGTCAGATATGTCTGCTATCTTTGACAACGCTACTGGCCAAGCACAAGATGCTGAGTTAGCCCTGGAATATTTGATTTCAAAGCTTAGTGACACTTGTGCTGATCAACGAGTCACCTCTTACCAACAACATCCCAATCCTATATTGGCCCTTCAGCCTGGTGGACAAACTCGTTTTCGTACATCAACGGAGCCACAACGTTCGGGACCGAATTTTTTTTTCTTTCTTCAGTCAAATAAGAAGTCAGCTTTGATTTTTTTTGAGGTTCGCAGGGATCGACGCTCGTCCCTCAGTGTCCTCGTCCTGGACAAACAGAGAAAACCATAAAATATCCAAGGTTGACCTTGGAGCCCGATTGAGCTAAGCTCAGCTTATTAATTTCGGGCAGTTTGGTTGTTCTCTTTGGTTTTTCTCTTCCATGATCTTACATGTGTCCACTTCAAGGCCACAGGATTGTATCATCCACCTTGAAGTCATCAAGAGCCGCGCTCAGACTTAGCAATTTATATTTCTTTTCAGTTTCCACTTTCACCTTTTGATACCGCCCGTATCAGGTCAAAAACAAGAATCGCCCAAAACTTAATCTTGGGTCTTGATTTTTGTTTTCCTGTTTTATTCCAGTCGAGTCCCCTTCGCAAGGTTGGACAAGGTCAGCGCTGGCCGTGAACTCATTTGTGTTTAGATTTCCCACTTGTTTTTCTCCCCCAACTTTCTTCCTTCGCAAGGACCTGGGGAAGAAGCCGCAGCGATTTCAGGCTCATGCTTTCCTTTTTGGATGAGCTTACTTAAATCCGTATTTATGGATTTTTTTCCTCTTTGTTTCCTACGCTAGGACCTCCATCCCATGAAGGAAATGAAGCCGCCGCTTCCCAAGTGCTTTTCATGTAATGTCATGAAATTTCAACTCAATTTTTACCCTACGCTGGGGATCAAAAAAAAAAAACCTTCAGGTAACCTCGGGAGCAACACTGCTCCGATGCACTCAACCTCTCGGGATATAGCCAGGAGACTTGCATCGCTTTGCTTATCAGTCCATTGACGTCTTTTTTTTGATGTTCCATGTTGACATGCTGGTTTATACCTGATCTCGATGCGCCTTTTTTGTTTAGGCTCAATTTCACTCACGTGGTGACTTTTAGGGTGCCTCACATCCATTCGTCCTCACTTGCCGCCTACGATGTTCAAAGACACAGCATTGGCACCTGCCGACATGTCTAGCATCAAGGCATTGGCAACCATATGGCTTCGCAAGCATGTCGGTGTGGATGCACGGAAGTTAACACGATCTAGAAGGATCTGGGATTCAGAAGCCCGTGCTGCATTTACCATCACAACAGCATCGTCCAAAACTCACGAGTCAGCACAACCTTGCATCGCTTGTGGAACATGGACGGTGTCGTGGTGCGAATCCTGCGACATGGCTTCACCACCCAAAGCCACCTGCACAGAATGTGACGCTGATGGCATTACTTGCATAGATTGCAAACAAGCTGGTAGAACATATGAGAAGTCCAAGGAACAACACGCATCCTCCGCAGATGGCCAAATGATGGAGATCTCAGGTTTTCAAACAGACAATGGTTTTGTTCGACTACCACAACCCATGTACTTCGATACCGCTGACATCGATATCGACACGGATGGCAACATAGATATGCCCAAGTTGATGGAGCGAATCCGCAAAATGATGCCATGATGGATGAATGGATTCACAGCTATGCTCATTGCGTGAGCACACTTTTGAAAGTTGCAAGCTGCCTCCATCTCGCACTTAGATTATCTCGGCCGCTCCAGACGATGACACGACAAGAAAGTGAGTGAAGTTTTGACTATATCCGATGCCAAAAAAAAAAACACCGCTGCTGTTCTCCAACCGCTGGCTTTTGTGTATGCTTGTTTCGGAATCGCTTTTCCCGGGCATACAGGTATTTACATCGGAAGTCAACCTTGTTACTTGTCTTTCCCCCTGCTCATCCCCTGCTGGAATAGGAGCCCTACTGGGGGTGGCATCTAATGCAGACGCAAGAGCAGAGGCCATCGCTTTGGTCTTTCCTCTTTCTGCCGTTGCTTGCTTGGAGATTTGCAAATTAAGATCACTGATCCAAACTGCAACGCTTATCCATCACAACCTTACAACAGGTGCAAGGATGCAGGGTATACTTGGGATAAAAACTGAGTAAGGAATTTTTCCTGACTTCGACATGCTCAGTCTTGTCGGACACACAATGTCACGAGTTCTTGGTAGGTCCACTTCGTCCACCCATGGTGGCAGGATCTTCTCGACAACAGTCTGGAAACTCAGTGAGTTTTTTTTTATCGTTTTATGATACCTCAACGGCACGCTGCCTTCTTGGTTGACCGCTTGCATCAATACTTTAATTTGAAGTCGCTTCTCCAGTGGTGTTTTGGTTCCAAATTTCTGATTTATGAATCCAAAGGGAAATCCTGCAAGCAGACCACGTGCTAAGTTCCCTTCTTTACATGTTGGTGGATCAGATCCGCCAGCAGTGGGTGCGAGACCGCGTCATGCCTTGCCCAAATTAAAGTCCAATCCATACCCATTGCCTCCCCAGCGACCACCACCGAAAAGCCTTTCACTGGCTTCTAGGGAGGAGACTTCAATCGACGAACCATCACTTGTGACGTTTACACCACCTGAAGACACATCAGTCCAGGTACAACTCTTGGTCCAACCAAGCACCACACCGCCTGAGATTTGCAGGCGCTCGAGAGGTTCGTTCCAAACTGCTTTGCAACACTGGCAGTCGACAAAGATTCAATACGAAAGATGGCTCTCTCAACTAATTTTGCACATTGGTCCATGTTCATGGATCTTTGCAGAGTTTGCACATCAGTCAACTTTTGGAACCGTGATTCGCCAGCTGTTGTCACAAGTTGGACCGAGTACACTGGACTTGTACTCTCGGGCTATTGATACCAACATCACATGGATGAGACATATAGGTGTGACCTGGCAGGAGCTCACCATTTCTCATCTGGTTTCGATTTTACAAATGGCAAAGGAAGCATCACGAGCGGATGCCCAGTCAATTCGACTGCAACCTCCACGACTTCTTAGTGGACTCAGGTGGTTGGCCAAAACAGCCTTGATGGACGATCTTCAGAAACTACTCAACACCTTTTTGATCAGCAGCTTACTCAAAGGTACAGGCAATCCAAGAGATCGCAAAGAAGCGTTGCCTATACCTTTTGCCATTTTGGTCAAATGGGAAGAAAAAATCATGGAGCAGAAGACTGACGATTGGCTCACATTGCTACTGGGCGGATTTCTTTTGGCCACATGGGCTTCATTGAGGTTTGCAGACCTGCAAAGAACAGAAGTCTCCAATTTCAGCTTGGCATCCAATGCTCTTCGTGGGCTTTGTCGCTTGACCAAGACGACACGGGCTGGTCAACCTTTTGCTGTGTCTTTGGGAGGATTCACCACAGTCATTCCCCGAACAGGTTGGGTTCTCTGCTGGTTACGGGCAGTCCATAGAGCATACCATAGAAGTTTGCCATTCAAACCCGACTTCGTCATTCCAGTGTTGAACCATTATCAACGCCCGTCTTTCCACTCACCCTTGGCTATGCCGGTGCACTACGTGCTCTGAGATGGGCCATTCAAACTCCTTGGACATCACGGCTTTTGACACCAATGGAAGCTCAAGGATACACCCTGCACTCATTGAAAGTCACCTTCCTCTCAGCTGCTGCTCAACTCAGATTGCCCTCAAGGGCTCGACGGCTCCAAGGACATCACGTCCAAGGCAGCATGCAGCTGTACTCTAGGGACGACACAGTGGACGCAGTATGGTTGCAGCAAGAGATATGCAAACAAGTTCGTGGGGGATGGCGCGCCACTCGTCCGTTACAACGTGGAGGCCAAACTCCAGTTCCCGAACCCCCTTTTCAGGTTCCCACAAGACTACATCCTGAACATTTCGACCTCGCTCCCGAGCCTGAGCTAGCAATGTTCCAAGCTACCGATCACTTCCTGGACGACATCGAGCCAATATCCTTAGTGGACTCATCTTCCTCCTCAGATTCGTCATCGTCATGTTCAGATTCTGAAGACGAGGCCCCAGCTCCCAGGGAAGTTCAACGCACCTTGGAATCTATGCGTTTTGTTCAGAATGGACCATCCGGATGCTGTCACATAGCAGTGGAAGCTCCAGTCGATGTTCAAGCTTGTCGAACAATTGGTCATATGGACCAAACATGGACCACCAAATGTGGCGCCTCTCTTCGAAGTTCAGCCGCAATCATTAAATTTGATCAAGTTCAATGGCCATGCAAACGTGGAGCATGTCGCGCAATTTTTGACGAAATTTGCCGCCATTGATGGGACACATCAACACTCGCGCAAAATAGAGCGCCAAGATTGCCTCATCGATTTTTTTTTCTCACGGATCGTTGTTTGATTATACCATTTACATTAGACGAATTACTTCTTTCTTTCTTCCATTGTTTCGATCGCATCGGTTGACCCAGATTCGCTATCTGGAGCAAAGTTGCCCTGACCTCAATCTTTCACTTGAAGTTTCTTCAACGAAGTCAGTTCTCCGCTGAGTCTCAGTCATTTTGAAACGGGTTTTCATTTTTCTCTCCGTTGTTTTTCTGCCACGCTGGACAGCAGATTCAACTATATCTCCTTGAGGAACGCACTTGAATCACTGTCACACGGCTCAACAGATAGGTCAGGTTCAACCGACAGATCCATGAATGTTGCACTCAGGTCGCTTCCTCACACAGTATCCAACATTTTAATCAGATCACCAATTTTTTTTCTGGTTTTGCCTCGTTTTCTCTTTGTCAACTATCGTTGATTCTACTATTGATATATCCACCAGTCCTTGCCGTGCCATGACATCCATCGATAGCAAAGCCGACTTCAACACCTTGCTGGATGATTTAGGAGTACACCAACACCTCATCACTTGGATGCAGGGCCAAGGTTTTGCGACCATCTCAGACGTGGCCTTTACTTTGTGGCATCGAATGATGGGGCTGCTTTAGTCGACCTGGTCCCTATAGAGGTGTGGCGCAACATCGGAGTTCCTGACCCTGCCAACCCATCTACCACAGTTCATGCAGGGAAACTTCGCAGGCTCTTGGCGCAATGTCGCATGGTGGTTCAACAATTATCAGCGAGTGAATCAGCTACAGTTTCAACGACTGCAGCACCAGTGGCACCAGCTTCATGGCAAGAGCTGGCACCACCGCGACTGACTCCTGAAGCCGTGCAACAGTTGATCGAAGCCTTTCAGAAAAATTACCCAGGTGAACTTTTGACATCAGACTCAACACCGTCAATTCGTTTGTTGAGCGTTGTTCACCATTGCCTTAAACCAGGCCAATCACTTCGTTACATCCCTTGGCAGATTCGCATGTCCCAGAAGCAGTACCAGGAAATGACAGAAGCAAAAACACACAAAGCCATTCGATCGGAGGCTCAACTTCTTGGGGCTTTGTTGGATGAAACACCAGAGTTGTCTATGGAGAATGTTCGTCTATCTGCAGACTGGCTATCCAAGACCCAACAGGTTTTCCGCAATGCCTTTGTTCTTTGCCATGCAGCCCACCTCCAGATCTTTAAGAAGTTCGATGACAAGTTCTTCAGTTTGGCCATGAAG
>DF240658.1:23223-73456 GCA_000507305.1 Breviolum minutum Mf 1.05b.01 | reverse complement strand
TCTTTGGCCCTTAAAGAGACTGTTTGGTGCACAGTGGTTTTCCTCCTACTTTTGAATACTCCTATCAGTTGGAAAAAGACACAAATGGGGCGTCACATTTCCTGGATTGGTTGGGAGTTTGACCTGGTGTTCGCCACAGTCCAGCTGGTCCCAGACAAGACAGAACGCCTTCGAACAGCAATTCTGACTATCTTGCAGTCAAAATTGGTTAGTGGTGACTCGCTGGAAAGACTGTTGGGGTTGCTTATATGGTTTACCTCAATTGCCAAACATTTGCGTCCTCACCTTGCTCCAATTTACAAATGCCTCTACTCTCCGCCAGCCACGTTATTTTCAATCCCTGCAGCAGTGTGGCCTCAGTTTGTTCGTGGTTTGAACCAACAAGCTGTGATCACACAACACCATCCCAACCTTAGTTTTCCGGTGGGTGGTCGTGTGGTGGAAATTGGACATCAGAAAATCACAGACAAGTGCGACATACCTTTGGCTCCGAAGACATCTAAATTGCAGTGGGTCAGAATTGCTTGCCCTCAACAGTCGGAGTTCCAGCTTTCCAAAGAAGCCAGAGGTAAACTTCAGTGGTTTCTCTCAATACTCAAGTTCTCCACGCATATCTACCCCATCGTCCAACCGCGACCTTTGACCCTGAGGGCAGCAGCTGATGCTTTTGCTGAAGGTGACTCCTTCGGCGTTGGTGGTTGGATTATCACTTCCCAATCAATCGGTTGGTTTAGTGAACAATGGAATATGCAGCAACTTAGAGAGTTCAAACCAGAGTTGACCAAGGATGCTCAAAAATACATTTCCGCTTTTGAAATTCTGGCGCAATTAGTTCTTTTGATGACAGGATACAACATCATCCAATGCCGATCCTTGGAAGTTTGTCTTCCATCAAGTTCAGACAACACAGCTGCAGAATCCAGTGTCAATCGACACCTGAGCACCAAGGAACCAGCTTCATCCTTCCTGCAGCTCATCTCTGAATATGCCATGCAGAAACATATTCGCCTTTTGGTCTCCCACATGCCTGGGCACCTTAACAATTGGGCTGACGACCTAAGCCGAGACAAAATAGAGCAATGGCTTCGCTATCCTCGTTTTCGTATTGCTCTATCAGATGTTTTTGCCATTGGGCAGACAGTAACGCTGCATCCCCCAGGAGACCATCCAGAATGGCTGACCAAACTTACAAAGCCTCGCAGTTAAAAACATGCTGAGTTTTGCGCACACTTAAGCTCTTTCAATCATCGTTGCACACTTTTTGTTGTGATGTCTCAACCGACGTTATTTCTCGTGCTCTGAGGTCACAATTCCATGAAGCCCTACTCAGGGGCGCAGGGGGTCGGGGGTGAACGGCTGCCGAGTAGGCCCTTAACTTAAACGCTTTGTTGGCTGCCAAACTTTCTATGATATATGTTGTGCTTAGGCTAAAGTGGGGTTTGTGAAGTCGCGCTTCGTGATTGCATTTAATGATTTGTCACCAATAGATTTAAGAAGACTGTGTAGAATGGTGACACCCACTCGCTTAGTGGCTCCCTACGTTGTGGTCATCCCGCTGGTTGGTGACAGTTTCCAAGCACAACATTTATATCAAAAAGAAAAAAGTTTGTTGCTGTTTTGCAGATGCTTCAGGTTGGGGCCTACTCGGTTTTGTAGATTTGCATTCGATACCAATAGCACAGTGAAGCAGTGATCTAAAGAACTGGTGTTGCACTTGTGCAATCTGTTTTTTAGAGTGAATCTTTGCGGTGCGGCACCTGAGCTATTGGTTCAAAGGCCTGGGGGTGGTAGGACACCACCTCAGGTAACCCGCTGTGTTTTTCTTTCCCCACCCTCTTACCACTCAATTTTTTTTCTCTCTTCTTCTCTTGAACAAGCTAGTTGGGGGGTTTGTGAAGTCGCGCTTCGTGATTGCATTTAATGATTTGTCACCAATAGATTTAAGAAGACTGTGTAGAATGGTGACACCCACTCGCTTAGTGGCTCCCTACGTTGTGGTCATCCCGCTGGTTGGTGACAGTTTCCAAGCACAACATTTATATCAAAAAGAAAAAAGTTTGTTGCTGTTTTGCAGATGCTTCAGGTTGGGGCCTACTCGGTTTTGTAGATTTGCATTCGATACCAATAGCACAGTGAAGCAGTGATCTAAAGAACTAACCCATTGTTTCACCAACCTTAATTTACCATCACAGCGAAGAATGTCAAAGCTGCTGTGTAGAACTGCTTCGTGATGCAAGACATGCTGCCAGGGTGGTTGCGCTGCAATTGCTTATCACTTTCCTTTCTGGCGGAGCTCCGACGGCACCTGTTCTCCAGGAGACTTGAGAGTCTTCATCGTGTCCTTCCAAGATATTCAACCGCTTCTCTTTGGATTGGCTTTGCAGTGTGATTCATCCATCTTGCCGCATTGAGGAGGCTGGCGAAGAAGATGCTGAGACCATCGATAGGAGACTGTCCAGGTGCTTCGATCATGGACAGGGAGAATCTTTTTTTGTTTATAATATAATGGGAATCTAAGGGCACCCCCCAATGCACGCCAACCCCCGGAAAACATTAGGCCTTATTTCTTGGGGGGGTTGGCATTGGGGGGTATGCTTAGATTCCCATTATCATAGCTGGGTTGTCCTGGTGACCTCCACTTGCTGCACCCTGCCAGGCTTGTGATTCTGGATGCTAGACCGCTAGCATACCTGGCGAATCCAAAAAGGACACCAGACATTTTCATCCGCATCCTTGGCAGACTTCGTAAGTCTGCATATGTCCTACATTCATGGTATATTCTAGGTGGTCTTCAGGTTACTTTCATAGTTGTTCATTTGACATGTGCAACAACGTTGTTGGCTACGAGTTCAGTTGTCCCACAGTTTTGTTCTTTCAAAAAGCCTGCAGGACCGTGCCTTTCAGAGGTGAACTCCTTTATTCTTTGATGTCAGTCGCTTTGGGCACCGAACTTAGCCAACTCGCCAACTCTTCTTTGCCTTCTTTGCCTGCCTTGCAGTTTACAAGGTTATGATCCTCATGGATTTGGAGTGCCATATGGTGGCTATTTCGCGGGAGCAAAGCAAGAAGCCTTTGCTCATGTTTGTCTTCAGGATGGGCTCAATTTTTGACCTTGGGGAAGAGCAACATTCAAGATATTTGTTGCTTCTGACATTCATCCAGCACTTCTTTTGGAAAGTTTGGATCATGTCTCAAATTCCACTTCGGATTGAACATACTCAACACTTGAACTCATTTTTACCAACCTGAAAGGCCCTTGGATTGATGCTTCAAGATGTTCGCGATGCCACAGATTCTCAAGGCACAAAGGAGCTCTTCAAAAGATGTCGATCTTGGAGCTCTCTTGGCCCGGCAGGTGATTTGTCGATCTCCTCGAGCATCATTATCAAGCGGCCTCAGGACTGAAAAATTCTTGGACTTCGCAAAGCCGGCAATACACTCAATGCACTGGGGCACAAGACTGTAATTTTGGTGTTCGATTTGCTATCCATTGCTTTGCGTCAAAAATTTGAAGGCTTGAGGTCAAAGCACGATAGGTTTGCCGTCCATCACTCTGTAGGCTACTAAATCCCAGTAGGTCCACGTTTGCTACTAAACGGCAAAAGTATGGCAGAGACGCCACCTCGATCCTCATTTTGCAAGCCATCAAGGTCTGAAAACTTCACAACGAAGCCCCAGCCATTGTGTGCAGCTAGTAAGGTGAATCAAATTAAATGAACGCTATCTAAAGTGACAAGCAAGTTTCTCAAGCCCGCTCCTCTTGCAGGGTCGGCGGACTGTCATAACGCCTTTTGCCTCGTGCAGTGCAGTTTGGAACCAGGAACTCCTTGTAACTCGCAAATCCATCGGCTCCATACCAGAAGAAGGCATTGGTAGTGCAGTGACGTGCTGCAGATGGCCCTTCGAAAGAGATCCCAACATATGATTTCAACTCTAGTCTTTTCCATGACATTTAAATATCATTCCCCCGCTTAGCTTGGAAGAGATGCATGCCTTTTGCAGAACCAATCGAAAGTCGCCCTCAAGTTGCCCTGCTCATCAAACACTTGGCGCCAGGGCCTCCAGCTCAACATGTGTTTCGAGAGCTCTTGTCCAACATCAGTTCAGCCAGAGAGGCCGAGGAAGACAATTTCAAAATTGTGGAGGTTGAGTCGTGTCAGCACATTTTTTATGGTGTTGCGGTGTTGCTCTCTGTTTTTCTGGATCAACTGATTCAATTGTTTGACCATTTGACATACTTAGATCACAAGCAGTTGGGAAGGTAGAATTCATGGTGGAGGGAGTGGTGACGCTGTTGGGTACAGTGAGCAAGGACCCTTGCTGTTTGTGGCAACACATGCAATGCAGATGCAGATTTAATTGTTGCCTGAGTGGACGGCAAACGAAAGTTCTTGAGGAGAAAGGAAGCTATTTGCCAAGCTCCATGAGGCTAGCAGCCGCATTGGTTTGGTCTCAAGAGATGCTGCTTGTTTTGTTCTTCTGAATCTAGCATCACCTACATTAGCTTTGTCATGGCAGAGTCAAGAAGATCAATGAAGCAAAGTCGTCTTGACGCAGGCTGCCTCCTTTCCTTCCAGAGCTTTTGATAGTTGTCACCTGGTTGAATCAGAGACTAGGCCACTGTTCAGCAAAACTACTTCCAGAACCGTTTTGTTTGCAGTAAACAGTACCTGAAGACCACATACTTCTCTGGTTTTGCCACGACTTCAATGAGAAAAGACGGAGGTCTTGTGCATTGTTTGTGAGGTTTTCCACTTGACAACCTGTCCAAAGTTCGTGGCAGGCACTTTTGATCAGTATCTTTCTTCTGTGTTCTTGATGTCATGATTTTTACGGACAGGTGCTTGTGTGCTTACCTCAGGTCCAGCACATGAGGACTCTGTATTGAAGCAAAAGTGTTCATCTTTTGCCTGGTACTGTTGCTGATGGCAAAGGCTGAAGACATTATTGGCCTCATAGAGGGCGTCCTCTTGGCAGCAAGCCAGGCAGATTGCGTGTTCGAGAATGCCTCTCAGGATGCAGTCGATCATGATTTGATTGCAGGCTCCGGAGCATGTATGCGAGACCACCTTGAGCTTGATTGAGGCCAGGTCAGATGCAACAGCCTGCGATGTTCTTTAGACAAATTTTGAGAGGTTGACCCATACATCCACTGACATAATGATTTAGGTCGTGGGAATTTGATGGTGTTTCAGGTTTTTCGCGGGTTGGTTATCCACAGACTTTTGAAGGTTGGTGAATATTGCAAGTTGG
Organism: Breviolum minutum Mf 1.05b.01; assembly: GCA_000507305.1. NCBI lineage: Eukaryota > Dinophyceae > Suessiales > Symbiodiniaceae > Breviolum > Breviolum minutum. Next base: position 68,203 of record DF240658.1, on the reverse strand, counting down.
CCGGATGCATGTAGTGTTATGCCAGGCAGCAATCCTACTGAATCTCACCTCGTGCCGCATGGACAGCGTGACAAGGAGTTGATTGCAGACGTGATTCCACAGCGACTCTCCCACTTTCAGGTACAGAGAAGTTTGTGCTGAACTTGAAGAGGACCATGTATCCCATTGTGTGCCATTGCAATCAAAACCTGCAGCATGTGGACAAGATTTCTGTCTGTCCCAGGACTACGAGGGAAATGCACCTGATGGTGTTCCTGACTTTGAGGCAACGCTGCTATAGCAACATCAGAATGTCCATGGTGAAATGAACCTACACTGCAAGGGCTCAGTGGCGGACCTTGTTGCAATGGCAGCACTGGCGCAGGCACTCCTGATGTTTTGTCCGCTTGATATCTCCCGATCCAGCATAGTGTATCTTTACTCACGTCTGCAATTTTGTATGTTGTATATCAGTAATTCTGAATTGCCTTTCGTATTCGCTCTCTGACCCCAGGCTAGCGAGTTCTTGAATAAGAGCCAGGCCAGAAAAGTCAGCCACTTTTTGGGTTCCTTAGTAAGACTTCGAATTTCACTCATCTTCGTTGAACTTTTTGAAGGCAAGCACCGTGCAGGACAGCATCGTGCAGGTGCAGTGTATTCTGTCTTTGCTTTCAGCTTCAAAGCGCATCATACAGACAGCACGTAGAGCAGGGAAACTTCTTCTCCCAGCCCTTGATGGATGCTGATTTGGGATCACCTCTTGGCTTTCACTCCACTGCACAGATGAGCTTTGCCACTGTGGCGAATGTTTCAGCTTTTGCTGATGGGTTTTGCATGGAAGTTTCATCACGCTTGTCCGAGAGCTTAGTCATCAGATGAGTATGGACGCTGTTGGATGCTGTATGAGTTGACAGAAATTATGGAATTTAACTCCTTGAGGTTTTCGCTCTTCGAGCGGTGTGCCAAAGCAGTTCAGCTAAAGCGTATTAGGCATGGAGCAACTCGCTTTTGGCTTCGCTGCGCACGTCGCACGCCACAGTGAAGAAACAACTTGCAACTTATGATAACAGTACACCATGCATAACTTGTAAGTCAACGGCCACCGTCACCATCTACATTCATCTACTAAAAAATCAACTGTGCAGGACTGGCATCGTCACCCACCTGCCAGTACTTTTGGAAGTGTTGGGCTCGGTAGTGAGGAAACATCCATCCATAGATGTTCTACCTGTGATGAGGTTTTTGACAACGCCCTCCAGTGCTCCACAAGTCAATTTTGAATATGCTACAACCACATGCAAAAGCAAGGCATGCAACAAGTGACACGCCCGAATCACTGAATGTGGCAGGTATAGATATTCAAGCAACACAAATCTGGCGTACGGTCTGATGACTCGACAGGACGGCTGGAAGTTTGGAGCATCGTGTTTTGGTCTTGAGATCTGTATCGAACTTGTAGGTCATTTTCCGGGAGCTTGTCTCATTGGCAGAGCACTAAGATTTCACCATTCTGGAGAAACACAAGGTTCAGAAATCCGGCTGATTGCTCTAAAACTTTGGCTCAGGTACCGCAGGTTCAAGTTGCCGATCTTGCACAGGACAATCGCGGGTTAGCATTTTAGCCAAGCAGAGATGCAGCTTTGTCCACAGTGGGATGACGTGAATCAAAAGGCTGAGCTTTGGCAGGAGGGTGATAATGGCCATGAGTTGAGTCGGCAGTGGCAAGAAGCGGTTGAGGTGGTTCGTGACTTCTGACTCTCAACCTGTATAACATTTTATAGCTTTACCTTATTGTGGAAGGGAAAAAGTGTTTTTAGATGGTTGTTGCTTCTTCGTCGTTGGACCTTCGACAGGTTCACCTATTTCCCATCGCTGGCCTCCTTGAAGCAACAGTGCCTATTCTGGAAGCCGAGGCTTGCAATCCAGTTGTGGAAACTGTGCGGAAAGGGAAGATTGTCTCCACAATTCGTGTGTGAAGCAGCTTGATGCTTTATCTCAGGCTTTTGGATGCGAAAGCATGTTGCTCACATCTAAGGATTGTGTTTTATGGGTTAGAATTCTATAGGTCTTTGTACTTTGCAGTGCCTATCTCTCGCCCTGTTGTGGTGGTACTGCTGGTGGTGGCGGCATAGTATTGACTAGCAATAGTGCCACTAGTACAAGTGCTACTACATAGTCTACTAGTACCAGTACTACTAGTACTACTAGTACTACTAGTATTACAAGTACTACTTCTACTACTAACTAGTACTATCAGACTATCAGTAGTGCAAATTACTATTATCCCTGACCATACCTACCGTTTGGGGAAAAGGCCACGAAGGGTGCAAACGGGGAAGCATATCTGGACAGGTGGAGAAACATGAGATTTCCAACTCCGACGAAGCCAAGGAGCTGCTTCCGAGGTTGGGATTTTGTACAATGGCAACTGTATGGAATTGATGTTTTTTTTTCCAATTTGGTTGGGCAAAGCAGGAAGCACATTTTCAGGATTTTGGAAGCCTGTTGCTCCACATTGCACCTGACTAATGATTTGTCGAGGTGTATTTTGGGCTTGATGCCTCCTCCACATGCTTTCCAATTGAGGCCTGCATGCTTTTGAACTTGGAATTTTTTGCAGAGTTCAACTGGCAGATACCTGCAGCCTTCAATATCTCAATCGTATTCCATTGTCATTGCTCCAGTGCAATCAATTTCAAGATCAAGAATACCCAAACGGTTGAGGAGTCTCCGACGCTGCGCTGCAACACATGTTGCCAGCGAGGTGGAGAAAGTTGTGTGGAATTCTGGAGCCGTTTTGGATATGTGCAAAGACATGCCTCGTTGCCTGCCCCGACTCAGCACGTGCTGGCGGCATGCCTCAACGATGGACCTTACGCTCCGCTCTGGGATGTTGAGGAGGACTGTCACAATTCTCACTTTACCATTCCTTCTTAATGTGGTGGATTTTGTACGTACAATTTCTTGTAGGAGTCTACACCGAATGCTTCTCAGGCAAGGCTCTTTGGCATGGGACTGGATTTCAACTGTCTGAATGCAAACAACTAGCTGGTAGAGAAGACTGCAACGCCCACCACAGGCCCAGAAGCCATGCACTTGGATGACTGCAGCACATGCTGTTTCAACTTGACGCAGGTTAAACAACTACTTCTCTGGCTTATGTTGAAGTAGAAAACCGACAATAGTTCTGTAGACTGCAGACTATGTCAATTTGAATGGCTGTATCCTGTACATCATGTGACTGGACAGTGGATGAGATACATGTCAAAGCAAAACAACTCAGATGCCTAAGGGATTCGAAGAAGAATCAAACAGAGCACCGAGCTCAGCAAATCATCAGTCGTTGAAAGCTTAGTGAAAGTGCTGTGATATGCTCCAATGAGGAAAACCAGCGGCAGAAACAGAGCGAGAAGCAGCAGTCGTTCCAGAGGCTTGGGTTACCCCTCAGGTTTGTCAACAAGAGATATCTAGCATTGGGTAACAAGAAACTGCTGCGCCAAAGATACAGAAACTGATGAGGACAACTGACTTGCAATGTACAGAACACTGTGAGTGAAGTCCATTCGGCAGCAGCTCATCAAATCAAGTGACGCATCTGTTTTCTGCCTGCACTGCAAAGCGTCTACCAAGCATTGTTCAGGTGGGGTTCCATCAGCGCCCGCGGACAAAGCTTCTGGCAGTTCCTTCCCCATCATGTCAGACATTCTCTGGTTAGAGAAAATAGTGCCTCAAGTGTAAAGACTTCTCAATCATAAGTAAGAACACAAGTGGCCCGTGTGGTGAGGCCTGAGTACCCCGAACGGAAGTAGTTGACATGTGCACCTCTCAGAATCCTCTTGACGGGATGGGGACTGTAATTTTTCTCATTTTCACTCGGAAATAAGTTGTATAAGTTGAGTAGTTTGGTGGCAAGCATGACTTGTCTTCTTCTTCTTCTTCTTCTTCTTCTTTCTGGCTTTCTTCTTGTGGATTGAAGGGATCCGAGATGTTTGTTTTCGTAAGCTTGTTATCCAGCTGTCCATCAATGGGTGAAACCGTCCAACGGAAAATGGTGCAAGGTCCTTGCTCTCGTTTGAAGTGACGGACACCAGGGTGATGATTTCCTAATAGTTGGCATTCCAATGAAAAAGTGGCGAAAAATCATGCTGCGGAGCTTGCCTTGCCACAGTAATCACCCAGCTGTTTTCACCTTTGGAAAGGCCATGGAATTTATTGGTAACCCAAACCAGTGGTTGTTAAGGATTGGCTCAAGCCAGCCTATGTAATTTCATTTTGCCTGACATGGCATCAGGAGTACATCCAGTATTACAGTCACAGATTCTTTGCTTCGTCATTGCTATGCAACAGATAGGAAAGGAAGATGTCCTACATGGTCCAAACCATCTTTGAGATATTGTGCACAACGCCTTTACATTACGGATACGTACACAACCAGCACATCTATTTTGCAATCAGGGATGAAATATCCACCATAGCCCTATAAAACACAAAAGGGTGCGGAACCTCAGACGAGGTATCTATTGAATCATTGAATTAGGTTTGAATCGGTGAAATCCAAGATTCCTAAGGCGTTTCATCATGGGCTGCGGCCCATTTTGGAGGTTCCCTCTAACAGATGTGGCTCACATTTGGTGTTTGGAAGTTCACCGCTGAGCAGGTCATCAAGGTCCAAGGCAGTGGCAACGAAACCCACCAAAGGACTCCCAGTCATGATTGAGCCGAGGGGTTGTACACAGTATCATGACAGATTCGCGTCAGGACAAGAGAAATCCGTGGTGTTGACCTTAGCCGAAAAGTGCGGTCTTTTATCATCAGTGTGGTTGGTTGGGATAGTGAAGGGGGCAGATTTGTTTTCCCGGCACTGCTCTGTTTTCCATCTCCTTCTTCTCAGAGTGTTCATGTTTTCCCATGATGTTTCCCATCAAGCGTTCGATGACAATTTGGCAAAATATTTGCTCAGATCCTTTTTGCTCGCACCCATCCCACCCTAGTTTAGTTTGGGGTCTAGTTCGGATTTGACTTCAGATCCTGAAATATACATGGTAGGCTGGCTCCGCCCCAGGTGATTGATCTTACCTGGGAGGGCTCCAGTGATTTGATGTGGATCTCCCTTCCTGGATCCATCCATGCCAGGAGTGTCCCAAACTTGAGCTCAGCTTTCAAACCCAGGACACAGAAGGCGAGAAAAGAGCAAGTGGCACCCCTGATGCTTGGACACCCAAGACAAGACATGTCTGCGAGTTATGATTTAAGCAGCAGAACTCCTACTCGTAAGCGCAACAATAGTATTTGAGGTGTACAGTCGCACAGTATACAGAGTATATCTTCTGATGTTTTTTGTTTTGGAGTGAAATCTTATGGTTTAGGTATAAATTATAAATGACAAAAAAAAATACATACCTACAGAGTGGCGGACTAGCACTTACTCTATAGGAAATTAACATGTCCACAGGTCCTGCAAACGGTGCGTAGCTAACATGGAACTGTGTAATAGAAGGATTACAAGTTCGGGGTATAAAAAGTTAGAATGGGCATTTTTTTAACCAAATTCTGGGAGGCATCCAAAATTAGTCAAAATGACCATGACTAACATATCCTTTTTCACCATTGGCAGTTTTTTAAACATGGCACCCTGTGAGGTCAGTTCAGGCCAGCATTTTTAAATTTCCCGGCAACATACACCACTTCGACAAGTTTTATTTGAATTTGGCTCAAATATACCAAGAATTTTTCATGTAAAAAGATGTGGACGACCAAAACTAGATTGGTTTACAGAATCTAAAAAGGAAGCCATGCATACCGTGGGATGGGAGGCCCCTACTGAAATCACTGAACAGGATCTCGACATTGTAATCAGAGCTGCCAACAATAGACAAGGTCCTTTTTAAAGGCCATCAGCCTTCGGGCTTACAAAGTAAATACTACGAATCAGCCCCCTGCAATGCAAGAAAGTTTGACAGAGACAGTGCAGAAGCCATTGAAAAAAAACAACTGCCACAAAAGACAAAAAATCTCAAAGAAAACATCTTCATCTTCCGTCGTGCCGCACACCTTTGCTGGCGCTTGGGAAAAAATACACCACTAAGATGGAACATCTCGAACCAGCTTTTTTTATCGTCCCAAATCTTACCACAGGGCATGGGATTGGTGGTATTCTCAGTCTGAACATCTCTTACTTTCCAGGAAATTAACATGGAACAGAAACGCCATAACTTAGAACTTTAACATGGCACAGTGACACCGAGAGACCCCCGGGGCAGAAATTCAGAATCCCTTGGCCAAGATGGAGGTGTATTTTTGACATTTTGTCGGAAGCTGAATCTAACATAGAACTGTCCGTCGGTAAAAGTGCTTTCGGGGAGTCTGCAGGAAATACCAGTGTCAAGATGTCCTATGTTGAGCTGAAAGACTAACATGGAGAGTGTCCCTCCGTAAGGGTTTCCTATCTTGAGGTGACCCTGACAATCTGGGGTACTACTAGTCTGGCCCTGCACAATTCTGAAAACTGAATATTTTACTGCTACTCCGCCACTCCTAATCTACATATGTATATATATATATATGTACAGATTTATATTTATCTAAATATTTCAATTTATACTTATTGTAAATATATTGTATTTATGCTGAAAAGAGATTAGATATATGCACACTAATATCCGTACATTTTTCCTCGGTACTTTTCTATCGTTGACGGGAACTTTAGGCTCCGGCACTGTCAATTCATGTTTCGGAGGGATGTGATTTGGAAATATCCATTGTGGGGCATGGCTTGTTGTTCCAGTGTTATTCCACATACAGCCACAACCAGGTATGTTCTTACCTAACGATGTCATGATGCAAGTGCCCTGTGTGCAGGTGTGCCAAACTGTTTGCAAGAAATATAGACACGTATATTAAAAGATAGTAATTAGGCACCTTGGTTATTTTGTTGCCAAATGGGATGAAACGTGATAATTCGAATTTGGGCCGCCGCATGCAACCCATTGCTTGAGTCTATGCAGATCGTTTCAATTGATCAGAGTTTGCTCAGGAGGTGGCATTGAAAGTAGCTCTTCCTGTTCGCAGCTCCAGAGGCCTGAGCGTGTTCACTGATATCGGTCGATGAAGTCACACTTGACCTCAAATGCCGAGGTCCTTCCCAAGAGGTCTACACTGCAGAGCAGAAGGACTGTGCTGGAACGCGTCTTGGAATCAATATGAACCGATTGACATTGTATGCCAGGCAGCAGCAGGCAAGATTGGAGCAGCAATCAGAGGTAGTTCGACACGCTGGCAGGCGGAATGGATATTGTTTGCAGATGCTTGTGGCAAGTTTTTTTGGTTGAATGTTTTGGAAATGAACAAAAACTACTGTACCCACCGGATTTTTTTCCTTCTCGTAAAAACGCCAATACTGATTTATACTTTATTCTCGCAGCGGTGAGAGGTTCATTTCTTAAGTCAAGATGAGGCAATGTTTTTTTGTTTTGTTATTGGGCCTGTCTGCGAACCTTTCCAGCGTTTTAACCCCCAAAACGATGCAAAAGTCAATTCAGTGTTTCCGCTTCTTTTTCTCCGGTATGTGTGTTCACATATCTGCAAGGTTTTTTTTGCAGTGAGCACGTGATTCCTTGATTGTTCCCAGCGCCACCGGTGGGACCTACTGTATTTTCTATGTATTTCTACAACGTTTGATTCGTTTTGCCTTAGAGAGAAACAACTGAACTAGGCACCATGCCCTTCAGGGCTGAATAGGAATCAACCCCAGTGTGGGTTCTCGGGTGGCCATGGCCCCGAACCCACTTTGATTGGCTGAACGTGCCACGACTGTGGAACGGCCGGAGCAAGTCATAGACCCCTCCCAAGCTCATAAATGTGGGGCGGTAAACAGTCCAGCAAAAACTATAACGATATGGCATCATATGGTTATTCGAGGGTTCCATTCCAGGTTCTAGGCTGAAATCGAGATTTGACCGCAAATGAAAAAACCGAAAGACCCAGTGACAATGCATGCTTTTCTGTTTCGCTTTGACCAAACCGGGAGGTGAAGGAAGATTACCATGAAATCCGCCGTCGAACAGAGGGCTCTCCTGTGGAACCTGATGAATTGGGCTTTTCCACCTACGTTTCGAGCTCAGCAAAAAGGCGCTTTGGAATGCTGAGGGGTGCCATTGGTCCAAGGCGCAGAAAAATTCTTCGATGCCGGTGGTCTCCGATCATGTACGTTTCAAGGCAAATTTCCAAAGACCTGTTCATTCACATTCATTGAACATTCATTCTGTTTGTGCAATCGGGTGGCATCCGTGGCATAGGTACCAACTGGTATGCACAACCCGCCACCTGAATCCCACTGTATTGGGCTTGATCACTCAACACCAGCATCACAAGTTGACTTAAAGGTCAGGGACATGACCAAACAACGTGTCATGGAGCAGCTTGGGCATGATGAGGCCAGGCAAAGTGATAAGGTGAATAAGTTGTAGGTTTTCAGTCCTAGAAAATGCTAGGCTCCATGATTCTTGGAAGCGCAGGTGTCTGGTCGGTGGAACACATTTGAGTCTAGTGCTGCCAGAATCTTGGAGAAGGCATGATGATGTCATGTTTTGTCACATTATCCAACCGGTATCTACATCTCATCCCTTCCCGGAAGATGCGCGTAATTTTGGCAGGTTGCAAAGTCCACTGTGCAGCTTCCGCGTTAGCCTCATTCTATTCCGTCAAATGGAAGTAGCCTTAAAATACTTCTCATCAGGGTATATAGATTTGAACTCCTGCGATGAAGACCACAACGTCATGGGGGAAGTCTGCTTGTTCGAGGCCCGGCCCAACGAAGCAGATGGCATCCGTCTTTCTGTTTCAGGGAGAGGACACGCAGCCGCTCAAAGAGGCGGAAGCTGAAGGTTTCCTGCCAAGACGACAGGCAGAAGCCTCAGTCAGCGGGAAGCCAAATGCTGAATATATGCAAGCGTAGGTCAATGATATATATATATATATAATATATAAATAGATACACATGATATTGAATTGATATGATATATTAACTTAAGTATGTTGGGGTTCGCAAAGCCGGCGATGCGTCGGGATATCCCCTGCTTTGCGTCAAAATCCAATAGGTTTGCTATCAGTCACTTTGAAGGCTTGAGGTCAAAGTCCTGTAGGTTTGCCCTCCGCTACTTTGAAGGCTTTAGTGCTAAAGTCTGGTAGGTTTACCATTGGAGGGCTTTCGAGTCAAAATCCGATGTGGTGGTGGTTGTGGTTGTGGTCGTGGTCGTGGGCGGCGGCGGATTGGTTTCATCTCCATTCTTTATTCATCAGCCCAAACACTTTCGGATTGCGTTTTTTTGCCAAAGCTTGGATTTTGCATGAGATTTACGCTGAAGGCCCAGACTCTGGTCGATCGACAGATTTTATGAAACCCTTTTCCTGAAACAAATGCCTTTGACAACTTGACCGTTGAAATTACTTGGACCACTGATTCCTCTTAGGACACCTATCTACTTGGGAGATTCCAAGTGGTTGCAGTTCCAGCCACAGCTGATTATGATGCTGGTTTCAACTCCATCAAGGTGCATCTCACAGAAACCATGACATGCTGCTGGAAGTTGGGCTGGAAGTTGGATGCGGTTTGCAGGTGGAGAGTGGCATTACAAGTTTGCAGCCAAGTTCAGTGGTTGACTGTGATGGTCCAGAGGCTGCCCTTGGGTGAGAGTCTATCTCACATTCAGAGTTGCGCATCTGAATCTTTTTATTATTGATTTGCAGGGCTTCAATGGCGGCGGACTCAGCACAGCTTGGTTGACACCCAACTGAGTAGCAAAGAAAGATAGAAAAACCAAGGCTGGTTCTGGGTTCTGCATACTGCGGCGCCAAACATAGGCGGATGCATGAGCTTATCTAAAGGAATGGATGGCTTGACGTTCGCAGTTGCTGGGTTTCATCCTTTGCCGCAGGCGAGAGTGCCCAAGCAGAAGACTTTCTGGCATATTCCGTCGAGGAGGTCCACTGAAGTCGCACGAAGTTCAAAGCAAACCCTGCAGCGCACAGTTCAGCAGACATGTGGCAGTTGAAAAGAAAAAGAACATTTGCAGGAGATGGGAACGACTTCGCGACCGGTCAGGACTTTCTATATTGATACACTTTCCAGTTTTCAGTTTTCAGTTTCTCAAGTCTGGATCGCTAACAAAGTAGGCACTGCCATTGAGGTCATGGGAGCGCAAGAGTCGTAAGATGTGTTTGGGGAGCGTTTGCTTCAGGACAGAATCTACAAACTCTGCCGTTTCAACATCCTCCAGGCAACAGTTTGAGTTTATTTGTCGGAGCGTCTCAAAAAATAGCTGTGCAGACTGGCAGGGCTCCCGCAACATTCTAAGATCACGATTTTGGTAAAGAAACTTCGTTGCTTTTCCTATGTTTTTGGGGAGGTGTTGCTGGAAAGATCGACCCATTCGCCCTTCTCGGCGATTGAACGAGGTGAACGATCCATGTGTCCAGTATTTGTTGCAGTTTCTGGTTTCACTCACTCACCAGGACCTCTACATTGCAGACATTGCTCGCTTGTGGAGGAATGCCCTAAAAGCTGTGCAATATCTTGAGGCAGAGACCACTGTTAAAAGACTAATGCAAACTTGATGGGTTCATGCAACTTCCACTTTCCTGAAGGTGGAAGAAGCAATTTTTTTCCCTTTTGGTATGCGCCTTACTGGATGAGGGACCATAAATTATCCCTGTTCCATACTTTGGGGCTCAGGCATGGGCGCCTTTCTTCGTCATTTGAATCTGAATGACGACCAGTATGAGGCACATGTCTGGTTATTGTTAGGTGGTGCTTAAACGTCCTGTTCACCTGACGTTGTGGAGGACCCAGCCAGAATCAGAAGGCTAAAGCGCCGAATTGCAGTCAGTCCCTCAGAGAATATTCTTCATCTCAAACATGTAGGACAAGCAATATTCTCAGGATGAGCTGATGGATGCCATCGGAGACATTTGTGTAGCTCCGTCTGGAACTAAGTTGGATTTGTGGAAATGCTTATTTTTTCGGACATATGTGTACTGTGTAGACAAGCCTGCAAAGGGCCTAAAGCAACGAAATTGAAGTCCGTGAGGAACAAACTTGGTGAGAAGCACAAGGCCTGATACAGACCACGAAAGAGTTTTGAGTCCTCTACGACACGTTGGACATGTCATTTATGACTTTCGGTGTTCAACAGCGAGTCCGGCAAGAGGCAAAAGACAGAAGCAGAAGCAGACCCCACAGGGTGCACCTGTGCAGGGACCCCACATTGAAGGTACTTGTTCCTCGTTGAAAGACACCGACAAATTATCTGTCAGATAAACGAATCAGATTTCTCACATGAGGTTTGGTCTGCGTGAACCCGGAGAGCATTGACAATCACAACTGCTTCGTTGAGGCCAGCTTCAAATTCATGAAATTCATTCATACCTGTGCTTGTTTCAGATCTTGAAGATTTGAGGCAGCAGCATCGAAAGTTCAAAGCTGTTTGAACCTAAACTCTGCACGGCAGAAAGACTTTGCAAGAGAAAGCCTGATGGATCTGGAATCAGCATGGCCGTGCACTTTTCATGAGGTCCTGAGCTGAAGGAGGTTTTACATCTTCGACGGAATGTGGATGCCTTGCAGCTGTGGGCCCAGCGAGAATCAATGCTAAAGTATGTGACTATTAGATACTGTATACTGTACTGTAGTGGTATCTGCAGCAATTGCTATGATGTTTGTTTGTTTGTTTGTTTGTTTGTCTGTCTGTCTGCCTGCCTGCCTGCCTGCCTGTCTGTCTGTCTGTCTGTCTGTCTGTCTGTGTTTGTTTGTTTGTTTGTCTGTCTGTCTGCCTGCCTGCCTGGCTGTCTGTCTGTCTGTGTTTGTTTGTTCGTTCGTTCGTTCGTTAGTTTGTTTGTGTTTTTGTTTCTTTGTTTGTTCGTTTGTTCGTTTTTTCGCTTTGTAGTTGTGGTTGCTGTTGCTGTTGCTGTTGCTGTTGCCGTTGCTGTTGTTGTTGTTGTTGTTGCTGCTGNTTCGTGGTCGTGGTCGTTGCGTTGTGGTTGTGGTTGTGGTTGTGGTTGTGGTTGTGGTTGTGGTTGTGGTTGTGGTTGTGGTTGTGGTTGTCGTTGTCGTTGTCGTTGTCGTTCTCGTTGTCGTTGTTGTTGTTGTTGTTGTTGTTGTTGTTGTTGTTGTTGTTGTTGCACATGTTGGGTCAGCGTTCTGGCCTCCTTCGAGTGCAATGCCCTTCATTTTTCTCAAGGCTTGCCCATGAACTGGGAACAAGTGCAAAGCCTCTCAAGGTGCAGTAGAACAGAGACAAACCCTGAACGACCACAGTATCAACGTCAGGGATATGACCTCTCTACAGCCCGGTAGTTTTCCCTGTAAGGTGGCACTTCTCAATGGAGCAAATCGCAAGCTTTGTGGAAATCATTGGTTCCAGAGTGCTGGCCTCAGTTGAATACTTGCAACCGGTGTCTCAAAGATTGGACAGTTGAGGTGGAGCCCGTTATGCCATCGATGAGAACTTGCATCGCCGTTCTGTGACAGCCTTTGATGTTGGAGTTTGTAGAAGCTGTGGCTATGAAGCACGAACCAAGGCATCGCTTTCCAGAGCATCCTTGTTGGTGAATTTCGACACCGAACCTAGGCAGAGTAAGACATGTGGACAGTTTTGTTTGGATGAGTTGAAATGAGAAAGATGTTAACGATACCGATACTGGTTGACAGGGCACGAAAACCAACGCAGTTGGAGGAGAACGTGAGGACTTTGCCTCAATGCAATTTTTGGTTCGGCAACTGAATAGACTCGATGCAATGGGTCTAGCTTGTAATCACCATTGCTAGGGTTTCCCTCTAGTGTCCGTGAGGTTTTTTGGCGGGTCCATTGTGGACTTGACCAGGATCAACAATAAGGACGCTGGAAGCACCCGCAGTCAATGGCTCACCTAGAATGTCTTCACATGTCTCCACACTACACACTCAAATATAATATGATGTTTGCCATACATCTGACGTTGTGCAGAGAGATTCAGGACTCGAATGCCAAAATTGCGGATGTAAAGCACGTGAAGGTCCAGGAGACTTCAGTGTGACACTTGCAGATCAACCTATCGAGTTAATTTCAGACTTGGAGATGACAGGCAGGCAAAAATAAATTGGAACAACCAGATTGGCAACTAAGCAGACCCTCTCCAAGCTCATGTTTTCAAGCCTTATGACAAGCGAGGATTCGATTCCAGCCACTCCAGCGAAGGACTGCTTTGAGCTTTGGGGCCCCGTAGAATAGAATACAGTTGCCTTTTGTCAATAGCCAATAGCCATCTCAATATCAGCATGTGTCACTAGAAATATCAGCATTAGCATGATATCACTAAAGAATCGCTAAGGCTTTGACTTTGAAGCTCCCACAATGGCCAGGAGAAGCCAAAGAAGTCCTATTGCCTGTGCTGTGGCTCCAAAGAAAAGCTTCCCAAGGACCCAAAGGGCAGCTCCAGTGTTCCAGATTTGTATCATGCCACAGGATTCAGCTGATGCTAGCCAGTACCATTGCAACGGGATATGCACCCCAAGAACAGTTGCTTTGGGACAGTATCCAAAGCAAATCAATTGCTCCAATGTGGCAGGAGTGAATCAAGTGGCCAAAGATCGAGATTGCTTGTACTGGCCGCAGTGGTGGAAATCACACCACTGCATGCTAGAATGTATCATTGAAACCAAGCAGGAGTGGATTGGGCTCTCTATTTGACTACTTTGAGCATAAAACGGGCAATGTGAGTCCCCCTATCCTTGGGCTGTTTGCAGACAGTCCACTCAACACCGTCAACAATCCCTAGTTTTCCAGGTGGGACAAAGATCCCATGGATGCGATTGGAGATGTGTGGGGGACAAAACTGTGATTTGAATCGCTGATAGCGCATAAACCCAGGTATCCCAAGAGTTGCATTTTGCGGTTTTTAAAGGCCTTTGGTGTCATCAATCTTGGATCACAATTTTCAATCCACTCGATTGACATTTCCGGCTTATTCACGGTGAGCATAACTCTGATTCAGTCACCGCCAAATTCAATTGGACAATGAGAAGGGTCTGGTTGAATCTTGTGTTTTTTTCTAAGTTTTGGCTCACATTTTTCGTGGAAGTGCGCAACAATAAGGTTGCTCTGAAGGCAGCTTGTTGACGGCATGAAATGTTGGAGCAACATTCTGCTTTTGAGTTCGATTTCATGATATATCTAAACCATTCCAAATCATCAAATGTGGGTTGTGTGTTCCCACCTGCGGGTGTGTTAGCTCTTTTTCTGCAAGCATTCGCCTTTCAGGTCGGTCCAATGTTGCAGACCAGCCAGGCCAAGAGTTGAGATATGTTGGAGATGACAGCAACAAAGACTCTGTTGCTGGAAGCTGTGACAGGGCTTTTCAAGTGGAAGAAGGTCCAGCATAGCATCTTGTTTGCAAGAGTTTTCTATAGTAGAGTTTATGGGATTTGTGCGGGTTGTCATTTTTTGGTTTGGAGTGGGTTGAGGTTGCAGTGGGTGTACTGGCCTGCTTGTTAGCAGCAACTGTTAGGCGCACACTTGAAAGTGTTGGGGCAGACCCATGAGATGATCTGTTAAGCCTTCACCGCCAAGAATTTGTTCACAGGTGGACCGAATCCTTTGTCCCAAGCTTGGGCCACTCTTTGGGCCCCAAGGAGCATTCCAGCAAGAGTGTGGCAGAGAAGTTACGCTTCATAGAGCCTTCTAAATCAAAAGCAGTGTTGTGGTTCTATTGGGTGGGGATGTGCGATTTGGGGCAAGAAGGGCACCATGAATCATTTAAATATTCAAACACAGTTGATTTGGTAGAGTGTATCATGTCAATCATGTCATGTGTGATGAAAGCAGATCTTCAAGGAATCCGTGTGAAGTTGGGTGATTTCCACGCCACTGGCTGCATCAGGACCAGGGCCTAGCCGCACCGGCCAGGCATGGACAGACCATTGCACCCAGGGTCGCAGTGTTGAATTTGGTTATGACAGGGAGCAAGCTGAGCTACCTGACACAACCGGACGACGTGACTTGTCAGATATCCACTGAAAGGAGAAATTTGAGACATTTTGAGACCCTTGAAGTTAGATTGACATGGTTAGAAATTTGGATGCAATATTGAAGTGCTCAGGTTACTTTGCACAAGTCTCAAGTTAAAGACATTTTCGATGCAGCCAAGGTAGAATGTCTGCTGCGGCTATTCTCGCTGCGGCCTCCTTTTGGGCAGCAGGCATCATAGGAATTGGTCATAGTCGCTTGGTCGTGCTGGTTGGCGCCTGAATGGAATGTCTTTTGAATTTTGAACCATACGTTCAGAGGTTCCAAGCTGGTGATTTTACAAGAGCCAAGACTTCAGAAACGTCTTTTACTTCTTCGGCAAATCCCTACTTGAAACCAGAGTCGCCACGGCCGCAGGGGGCAAGTCGGCAAGTGCCAAGGCCGATCTTTCAAAAACTGAGTGATAGTGCTTCATTGATTGGGGCGGATTCTGCTGCAAAAGTTGGGGTTGTGTCTTGGGGCAGGTTGTACAGGTGTTGCCTCCTGTCCCACCGAAGCCCAGTTTGGGACTCTCAGCAGTTTGGGGACCGACGTTTTGAGATGGTCGTACTCCTAAGTCGTCTATGTACATCCAGCTGGAAAATCCAGCTCTCTGAGGTAAAACTCCATTCATTTACAACTTGCAGGCAGGAGTTGATCATGGATTCCATGGATTGGATCGGATCAACCTGTTTTGGTGAAACGTCTCCAGGTTGCAGCCTGGAAGAAGGAACCATATGCTAGGATGAGGCTCTACTTGCAGGCTACGGAGTCATATGAGTTGCACCATGCCATTCTCACCAGTCAAGAGCCTGTGCTCAGGCAGTTACCCAGCGCTTTATTCAAGACATGGAGACAGTACGGAACTTACAGTAGCATAGACGCTGATTACCTTTGACCAGCATCTTGATGTGCAGTCTTGATGTTTTGCAAGTATGAAATCCTTTGAAGTCCTATGCACCTTTGATCACTTTTGCTGCTTCGCCCAGAGCGCTTTTGGCGGCAAGAACTTCATCCACTGGACCACCGATGAGAAAAGCGAGGAGTTCTTCAAGTTTGATGTGGTTGACCGAAATGCCTACAATGAGGCTCAGACGCCATGCATAAATTGACAATTTCGTGTGGAGATGTGGTTGTTCGAGGCCGCTAAATCTGGAAAGATTCTCATTGACAGCGACATGACTCTTCTGGACAATGGCATTGAGGCTCGCCGGTAATGGCTAGCCATGAAGTTTGATTGATTGTATGGCTGGCTTTGAAAGCGCTTTCTAAACACAACAGCTCGGAGGTCTACGTCTACAAGGACGAACAGGCAGGCAATGCGGCACCCTTCTTCATGAGTTTTGACCAAACCAAAGTGGTCTATCGTAGAAATGCACAATTGCTTGCAGTTCACTTTGTCGAGGCGAAAGAAGACCTCGCGAAGATGATTATCATCGAGGAGGGATCCATGAGTCCAATATATTCAATAAGAATCCCTTTATTTTCGAGTGAGAGCTCCCTTCATCAACAGTCCAGTCGAGCAGGACTTGGTCATCATTCCAACGGAATTGCAAAAGGCCATTAGGGTCGGCTCCTTGGTCCGTCCCTCAACTGACTCCCCGTGACGATGTTTGAACCGAGGTCATCCAGGATACTCCGTTTCCTCCGTTTGTAGGTGGTAAGGAGACCTACGAAGGAATCCGAATCACTCTTGATTGAGCCAAGTTTGAACACCATATTTCACATCAAAGTCTTGTAAAAGTCTCATGGCTGGTACTCAACGCTAATCAGATCTTATCACAACCATCCACAAACATCATGACACCTTTTTCCGTTCTGTGTTGCACAGACGCTGTATCAGCTATCGTTTCACTGCGAAAGCTAGACCGGCTGCAGGTGTGCACCGCACCTCTTGTTGCTTCAGCGTAATAATGCCAGCATCTTTTCGTACTGTTTGACTAAAAGCACATCATCCACACAGCTAAAGTTAGGGAAAAACAACCTTGCAAAAGCACCAGCTTCTAATCAGATTTGACGGACTTTGGATGGTTATCTTGCTCTCCGCAGCCCTTTGCTTTTGCAGCTCATAGCTTGAAGATCTTTGAAGATATTTTGAAGCTGTCTGCAAGACTGACTACTATATATGGAGCTTGCAGAGGCAGGGCAATCACCAACAAGCCATTCTACCGTATTTTTTCATACTCTGCCAACACACTATGCTCATCTATATTCCACCTGCCAAGATCATGCCTTGTGCAGCTATTGTTATTAGATAGGGGGCTGTTCGCATCTGTTCGCCTTTTGATTCGACACCATTCCTATGCTTCCAAGCATTTAGCTTGGAACCATTTCAAAAGATGCCAAACGCTGTAAACGCCGTCGCCGAAGGCCAGCAGTTTTTCTGCCGAAACAACTTGACATATTCAACTCGGATTAGAATTGGACTGTGTTTTGGATGTGAGAGGTGATGGCCTAGGCCCAATGTCAGCAGCGAGCCTTCTCGAGAGGCAGCCGTGCTTCTATCAACCATCCTCCTATCAACTACTGTATCCTGGTCAATTAGCAGCTGTGATAGCTTTGGTTGGACAACGTCAGGCTCTGTTCAGAATACAAAGAGCATATTGCTCAATTGGACAAGGAGAAGCTTTCCGTACCAGACCTAAGCACGTACTTTCCAGGGTTGCGGGGGGCTGCCTTGTTTATTACTGTCCGCTACACAGGAGAGGCAGTACATCTGGGACAACAAACATCGGTTTCCGCGCAAAGATGTCCAGCTCCAACTATCAGGGATTTCATTTTCACCTTGTGCACACGAACTGAGACTATGCATTTCTAGGCATTTCTTGCAGACTTTGCCATTTTCTGGTTTGGGCGCTTCTCTTCAGCATTGCATACACTTGAATTTGAGGCCACGACCCAGCTATTGCATGGTGTGTGTGAGAAGCTTTTGCGGGACTGAAGACACCAGTGCAAGGGCGAATGTAGACAAACACTTTAGGCTTCTCCCTGTGCTGAAAAACGCACTCCCAGCCACCGCACTAGGAGAAGGCAGCGCTTGAGGAGCGTCGCTACGAGGTCGGGATCAATTGCATGCTAATTTCAATCAATTTATTAAGGTACCTGTGGTATCCGGATGTATTCGGTACACTAAAGAAAGCCCAGCACCAACGCCTTTCATGCCTTTCACCTGTGCACCATGCAGCATCAAACTTGTGAACAGGAGCATACGGCAGATCCGCATGTCCTGTTCCAGCATCTTGGAGTTGATTTTTACCGGAGAACCTCAGACAAGGCCTGCACTCCTGGGGCAGTTTTGCTGATCTGTTGTTGTCCAATGGTCCTGCCAGGCCAATGGGTTACTACAGAACCTGCCTCGAAGGCTTTCAGGTGTCCATCAGCGAGTCCGACTGAGGTGGGCAGATTGGGAGAAAAATTGCAGGATTTTGGACCTAAAGCACAGCTCTTTGGAACAATGATGATTTTCTGTTGGTGGAGCAAATGTTTTTTTTTGTACTGGCCACACTCGGTGGACTGTGCTTTTGAAGGCCTTCCTTGCGCTCTTTGTTTGGAGGCTGTTTTGGATCACCCAATGAGACCTGGCTTTGCTAATTTTTGGCGCTCATCCTTCCACAGCCAAAGCCACTGTCCAGATGAGCTCAGCTGAGGAAGCAGACTTTCCGCACAATTTGAGTTGCTGGCCGGGTGCTGTGCATGTGGGATCAAACTTGAGAGTCAGTTTCGACGTACTTGTTACATTTTCTTACTGGAATGGCTCTGGCAAATTGAAGGAATGATGCGCAAACCGTGTTTATATCTACATACGAGGCGGGATATCGGATATCGCAGTTTTAGTTCGTCTAACGGGTGTGATGTGTGATTCTTCGGAATCGTTTTGGCTTCGTTCCAATAATATGCTCAACTGAAGGTGCTGAGGGATAGGAGCTTTGTCAATATCCAGTCATCTGATTTGGCCGCTAGCTGAGTTTTGTTTGGAGAAATTCTCAGTCCTCACAGGTGCTGATCAGCGTTTACATATTATGTATCAGCTGGTCTCCTAGTATCTGTCAAGCCTTCATTCCTCAGGTTATTGGAGATATCATCTACCTGAAGCAGAGTCTGTGTGCACCCTGCGACCTCCGAGTGCTTACAGCTGCAGAGGCCAAGTGATGATTGTTGCTTCAAAGTTCCATCAGTGCCGAATACCTAGTAGCTAACTCTGTTTTGTTGGTGATGAATAGCCGATTCATTTCAGGAGACGATGGTAGATGCTTCTTTTGGCAGCACTGCCCCATGCGAAGCATGTCTCTCAGACAGTCTCCAGCTGTTGCAAGGTTTTTTTTTGACGAAGACAAATTACAGGATTTCAGTTCGATCCAGTGGTGACATGTAGTAAGTCATAAGCCACATGCATCAAAACCTGAGAGTACAACATGTCAGGTGCGGCATTGCACAATACAATCTACTGCCCTTGTTCTTCAGCCGCACAAAGTGGCAGCCGGAAGGGATTCAAAACTAGCACTTAGGTCAAGTATGCTCAAACCTAAATTAATCTTATCCAACAGAAGCCACGTAATCCAGCACAACTAAGCGCAAGCCAACCGAATCTGTTTGCACCTTCAACCAATGCTTTTCATTGGACCCTCTGGCATATGCTTCAGGATCCAAGAGCTTCCAACAACATGATCCTGAAGGCCAGGTGCTCATCTGTAGCTCTTGCCTGATGACCTAGAGTCTACCTGCCTCGGTTACGTTTTTGAAGATCTTTTGATGAATCATATATTTGCGCCTGTGTTGAAGTGACTTGGTGAAAAAGTGAAAAACAGCCATTTTTGTTGGAAGTGAACTGAGTTCAGGATATCTTCAGGTTAAAAACACATCAATCCAACGGTTTGACAAAAGCTGGCACCGGGTGCTTCATGGTCCATGGTCTCAAACATATTCAAACATGACCTCAGCAACATGTCAACTTGTTAGGAATAAAAACTTGGGAGTCAATATGTGAGTAGCAGAGTCAAAGCCTCCAGCAGTGCAAGCAAATTCACGCAAAGATGTAGTTGAATAGCATAACATAACCCTCCGCTGTAGGGGGCATGGAGATTTGTATGGGCTTCATCCCATTCCATATTTGTCAGGGAAGCTTTCTTCTTCAAGGTTCATTGCTTGGAGTTGTCCTTCGACCTCCACAGGAGAGAATTCAAAGCGGAGGGTGTGAGCCTATTTGTATCTATTTGTTTACTTTGTTTGGTCTCCTAGATTGCTTGATTTCTCAAGTTTCAGGTTTTGTTATGTTTTGTTAAAAGACAACTTCACCGGCTCTATCTTTATCTAGATATTTGTTGCGAATGATTTGGTGTCAGGATCCCTTTGCACCTCGAAACAGTCTTCGAAGCAGTCTCCGGAGTAGTCTCCGAAGCCAAAAGGCAAAGTTGCAGATCATGAGTTTTGCATCATCGATCGCATTCACAAGTTGGCCCCCGTGCAGGATGGAGATTTTATCTTGGACACATCAGTTCCGTCCTCTCCTTGGTACTTTTCTGCAAGTACTTGCCATGTTGTTTCAATGTTCTGCTATCAATGCCACGGTGCTCACAGGACTGGCATGAAAAATTCAACATGCCAGCGCGCTTACGCGAGCCTGTGTGGGAATCTTAGAATCAAGATGAATCCGAATCAATCCTTTCAGAAAAGAGTGAGTCAATGATGTTGAAGCCTGGATTGCAGCTTCGTTCTTATGAAACTTATGAGCAGCTAATCAGGTGTACGAGCAAGCTGCGTTTGCCGTTCCTTTTCGTCAATGGCTGAATTAGCATCAGCAACAAACTCAGAACGTGAATGGAAGGTATTCGAAAGGAAAACAGCTTTGGTTCACTTTGGTTCTGTATATATCCAATAGATGCATCGGATGGATCAAGTCACCTTACATTGCCGAGGTCAACACAATTATTGTCTATATTTCTGAGGTGCCATTTTTTGGGTCCATTTTGGGGACGAATGCTTGAATGCAAATGATTCTTGAATTTGGTTCGGCATGGAGGAACTCTATGATATTGCCGCAGTTCGCGACATGGTGCGAACCATGCAGGAGTTGGGCAAGGCACTTTTGGCCCCCTGTCGTATGCTGGCCTTGAAACGGGTGAGCAAACATTTCAGTACCGGTGCTCGGCCCAGGCAGTCCTTTTGATTGGCAATGACAGTCAAGCCTTGGGACGTTGTGCCCAGGCCGGCTGAGAGAAAATGAGATACCGAGACTTTTTGAAGGTGAGAGGGGTAATATCTTGTCCCTCAGAATTTCTCAAAATCGGTCCAAAATCATTTTCCGCAATGTCATTATGTCCTTCAAAGATCCACGGCACAATTGAATTTACATAGGCTAAAGCAGTGCACACACAAACATGTACGCTTGCGACTGCTTTGAAGCACAGGGGTAAAGGTAAGAGAGACGTCATTGCAAAGACAGAAGCATTGTATGCCATTCAATTCAATCGTTTCTTCAAAATAGCTATGTAGTTTTCCGCCAGTCTCAAACAATTCGCTTGTGGTGGTCCTGGGTTCAGATGTGAGATCAGATACTGCTCTGAGGAATGCAACTTCGAGTTCATAGATTTGGGAGGCGGAGAAAACTTGTGAACACGTGGTGAAACTGCATTTTTTTGCCCAGAGAAGTCGAACAAAAGATACACAAATCCCTTAGAGATGTGAAAAAAAAAACATCGACAGGCTCTCGATCTTCCGCCAGCACCGGGGCTCCGAGTCCGAGTGTCCTTCCGGGCACAATTCGATGACGGAGCTGGCTGAGATACGAAATTTGAAGAACTAATCTTGCCAACAAAATTACATAAAAATCACACACTAAAACTAGAACCATGTAAATTAAAAAGTTAAAACATCCAAGACAATCTTTTGCTCACAGAATCTTGGAAACATGGCAAAGGCAGCCAAAGTTATATTTCTGAAGTCGCCAGGTTGACTCTTCAGATTCTCACCAAGAAAGCCATGGAAGTTTTGGGCCTTGGGTTGGTTGAAGATTGAGACACACCGGGTTGGAAAAAGGAAGGAAAACATGGAGAAATCGGGAGGGAAAAACCGGATAACACCGGGCAAAAAGTGAGGTCCTGGCAATGAGAGGTACGGTACTCAGTCATGTCAAGTCTCAAGATTTGCTGCAGTTTCTTCAGCATAGTCCAAACACATCTAAACACCAGATAAATTAAGTCCTTTGGGGTGTATGCTCTGCATTCTGTGTCTTCTTTGAATGGTACCAGGTCTGCTGGGCATCTACATGTTCCTGCTGAGCAAGACTGTTGCTTGGCGCATTTCCTCATCAGAGCCCTTCTGTAGGTGCAAAAATGGCTTGTTGGCACACTTTTCTACGGTACGGATTCCTCATATGCTCGTTTCGGTCAGTATTGCAATATACTCAACGTGTGTTTTCTCCAAGGTATAGCTGATTTAGCAACTTCCTGTGCAGATAAAAGGGCATTTGGTGCCTGTCTGCATGGTATCTCTGAGGCCCCGGGCTGTCGGAACTCGATTTTCCCATGGCTTTCGACCATTGCAAGTCTGATTTCCAGGATGCTTTAGCACGTCTTTGTCGACTGCTGCAAGAGCAGGGCAGAGGTGTCCTCTATGAAGTGACCTCAGGGACCTCATTTTTCGATTGAACATCCTGAGACCTCCTAAACTAAACCTTGTGAAGACTAGATTTCAAGAGTTTTTGCTCAAAAGCAACAGCATCTCAGTTGTGTGAATTGAAATGAGGCCTCCAGTCAGGTCCAACCTCAGTTTGAATCCAAGATTCAGAGCTAGAGCTGTGATAAACATCATTGGAGAATGCCAACCTGTCGATGCCCCAAGGCTGCTCCGCCATGTGGCACCGCCTCTGAAGATCAATCGAACAATCTCAGAGGAAGCTTCCGAAGCAGCCACTTGCAGAAGAATCAGGTTCCATGCCTTCTGTCAGATTCCAATGCCTCTTTTCATCGAAGGAGTTTTCAACTTGTTCGACATCAACTTTGCGGATGAGATCGCAAAGCAATGACACATCAGCACGGGCATCCAGTTGCATTCTGCTTGAAAAGGGACTTAGTTGTTCTAGTGTAGTTTTGATGCAGTTCGCAGGATTTTGCTTCCTTTCATGCTGTCATAGAGACTCCAGGGTGGAACAAGCATTGATGATCTAATATAGGTATTCATGAGGTTGGAGTATGTAAGGTATGGTAGATATACCAAAATGTCAGGGGTGGAGGTAGACAAAGGACTCGCAGATATGACACTGCAGTATAACTCAGTGCGAGTCTACGAATAAACTACACATGCTATATAATGCCAGTATACAAGTATGGCTGGTTTCCTGTCATATATCCGGGTATACGGCAAGAATCGTGTACTTTGTTCATTGTCCTGAAGGCCCGACAAAGGCCTTGAATCATTTCTCATCATTTCTGAGTTTGAGATCTCAAGACTCAGGTTGCACATTGGCCCACGGCTGTCACACAGGAGGGATCATTCACTGGTTCCAAGCCACCTGCTACAAGCTTGGGAGACCACAAGGACCTGTGCTGACAACTGTGGATGCTGCAACCACCAATCTCAAAAAGAAGACCAGGTGATCAAGGTGGCTATATATCTGAATCTGAATACCTTTCAAGTCTTGAAATTGAACAACTAACTACTTCTATTTCAATTGGCTGCGGAATCTTCGGAGCTGTTGCTCTTAGTTCAGGACTGCACATCCAATTCCGTTCCTTCAGTTTTAGTGGAGTCTTGGCTGAGTGTATGACTTGAAGTCCACATGCAAGCCAGGGCATAGATTCCATGGATTGTGAGTGGATAATCCATTTCTACCCAGTTTGTGTCAGCACCTAGGTATCCATGAACACCAAAGGGGTGTTGGCAGACCTCGCGAGCGCTGTCATTCGAAAGCCGGCTTCTGAAAGCTTCGATGGGAAAACAACATAGAACTTCATGAGTTTTCATTTGAGAAGTACTGTGCTTGGGATGATGATGATGATGATGATGATGATGATGATGATGATGATGATGATGATGATGATGTTGATGATGATGATGATGATGATGATGATGATGATGATGATGATGATGATGATGATGATGATGATGATGATGATGATGATGATCGTTTGAGGCCTGATTTGCGCTGTCTGGCGTTGGCTTTACAGATTCTTTCGAATGAAGTGCCCTGGCAAGTGCTTCTCGATTTTTACACTCTTCTCGTTGAAGCATGCTCCACTTTTGTGATCTTTGTTGCAACATTATGTCAAGCTTGATTAGACAAAGGTTAGAGAGAGACTGTTGGACAAATAGATTAGAGCTACAAAGGACCATGTGAATTGTGGACATCATTTAGACGAGGCATTTTGCAACATCAATCCGGCGAGATCCTAGTGCAGTTGGATCGGGAACAGCCAGATGACACCACCTTTCTATGTAATATGAGTATGCATATACACACATAGACTATTTGTATTTGGAAGTTGGAAGCACTCTACCAACTTAATTTATGTTCCAAGATGTTCCAACCAAACTAACTTGTTGGTAATCGTTCACAGCACTTCCCAAAATCAAAAGGAATCCTCAAGAAGTTGCGGTCAACAGGTTGCTTCAGTTGAGCCCATGCCAGGTGCTTGACCGCCAAAGATGATGAGCGACACCGATCCAGATTCGTTGCAATGTTGCTTTTCATTCATCGACATCTTGCATTGGACTTCCGATTTCTATGAAGGGCCCAATCGTCATTGCACCGAGCCTCTGGATCGCGTGTATAGACACATGTCATTTAGACATGGATACCCTGCAGTTGTTTTTTGTGCAAAAAAGGCGTTCAGAGGTTTTCATGCTGTAGCTGCTTTATCCTTCTATGTCATGCCTCCAAGCAGCCTGACATAGAGCTTGTTACAGCCATCATTGTTTTTGGTGTGCTGCCAGGCTTAAGAATGTGAGTTGCAGACATGGAAATCACATGAAATTATTATGGCAACGCAGTTAAGACACATACCCATATACATATATACACACACTTGGATCCTGCAGTGCATACACATGAGCGCATGCACGTGAGCACACACTTGACAGCGTTGTCCTGATCAACTGCCATATTCAGACCTCATTTTTAGGAATGAACCCCCTGCTAACTAACCGTCACAGACAATGAGGGAGGAAGCTTGATGCAACGCGAATGAACAACAAACCTTTTGTGAACCAAAACAAAGTAGCGCTCACATTCATGCTTGGAGGATGGACAGGCCTGCCTAAAGTTTTCCAAACTTTGCGGGTGGAATTGTCCCCAATTTTTGGGCCTGAATGCCATGCCACAGGTTCGTTTGGCAACTTTGACTTCAACTTTTCTGCCCCAGTTCAAGGCCCCCTGTCAATCTGGCCCTCAAAGAAAATTCCTCAAGTTTCAGGCTTCGTTATCAATTCAATGTAGAGGCTCAACATGGCTCAACCATCTTCAAACATCCTCAAAATGATACGGAAGATCCACCTTCAGTATCCTCCAGTATCCTTTAAGTTGAATTGATACACAAAAGTTGATTTCTTGCCGTGTCCTGACACGTCGCACGAAAGTTCGACCATCACTTTGGGAGGTGCCTTTACACCTGGTGCTATTGTCGAAGCGGAATGGGTACCAGGTCGTTGGCACCGTGGTCAGGTGTGGACCTTCAGATTGGCGTGTTTATGTTATTGTTCATATTTTTTCCGAGATTTGTTTTAATTTTTTCTTTCAGGGGTTTTAAATGATGTTTTTTGATATGTTTTCTGGGGTTCTAAATGTGGTAATTAAGCATATTAGCCATACTTGTATGACCCAAGGTCATCGAGGTCGGTGACTTAATTTCTGGTGGTCTCGCAAGCGTTGAGAGTTCAGTTGTTTGATAATAGCTGAGGTGGCTGCAAATGGAGCCCTCACCATCAAATATGACGATGGGCCAGACATTTAGATGGCGATTTCTTCAAGTTCTGGAGACTACGCACGTTCGTTTTTTGCCCAGGTACCTCCAGCGCAATGTGGCCGCTGCCAAGGCAGCGATGGAAGGAATCAGACGTGAAAGACTAAAAGTTCTTTGAAGAGTAGCAACGAAAATGTCAGTTGGAAGATGAATGCCATAGAAGTGCCTTGAAAAAAGGTGCCGTCTCCAAAACGGCTTGCTATTTCAACGTTGCGAAGTTTGGTTGCCGCAGGTCCGACCCGTTGCTGCTGCACCTGCAGCCATGAGGCGCACAGGAAATTTTCACTTCATCCCTTTGTTTCACTTCATTTTTGCGAAGGCAAGGAGTCCCACCTCCACCACCACCAGCAGCGTATCCATGGCCAGAGGAGCGACATTTTTTCAATGACTTGGGAAGAGGCATGGTTCATAGCCTTCGTTTTTCTGAAAAAAAAATCGCAGGAAGGTGGAGCAGGTAGAGCAGTAGAAGGATCCAACGATCCAGGAGCAGGAGTGCTCATTGAGATGCGGCAAGAGTTGGCCTGGGCATATATGAATCATAGGTACACCACGATGTCATGAAGGCATGGGAGCCTTTCCAGGACTTGACCTGCCTCGACTCAAGCTGCAGCAGCGCCCAAACTTGGAGCAGACACCCAAGGCAGAAGTCCATGAAGAGGATGCTGGCACGAAGAAGGCAAAGTTGAGAGACTGGTGTCGTGCTTTGACTGATTTAACAGAATAGTTACTCAGAAAGTTACTCATTACAATGGGTGATACTTTGCAGACTTCAAATATCCTGATGAAGTTTGCCACTGCCTCCATTTGCATGTCTTGCTGCTTTCAGTTCCGAAAGCGGCTTAGCGCTGCCGTGGACAAGGGCAGTGGGGAGGAGGTTGAGGCAGCTGGCTTTGAGTGTTGACATACAGCATTTCGGATGACCAAATTTGCCGGCCAGGGGTTGCTTCTTGATGCCCAAAAAGTGGGTATGCAAGGTCCAGAGGCACGAGATTTCCAGCTGTCATGGGGGTCAGTAATTCCCAGATTCCCCAGCAAAACTGGGCAGGTCAGATGGGCCAGGGACACTTTGCTTGCAGCAGAGGTTTGCGGAATCATTGTTGCCAGCAGGGGCGGGAAGAATACACTTTGTGGAGTTGAACCATGGAGATTGCATCCATGAATCCTTGGCTTGAAGGCAGCAGACTTCCGAAAAAATACGGTGCGTCAGGTGGAGGACAGACTGATCCTTGTTGGTTTAGTGATTTGGCTCGTTTAGTGTCCGGCAAAAAACATCAAGAACTCATATGACTTTCTTGACAGGATGCCATTGAGTCACTTGACTATTGGAAGCTCCAAGCAGCCCGGTCCTCAGCATTTGGCGTTACGTTGACCAATGCGAAAACAGACTGTTTAGACTTTGCACCTGCTGAAAGGTAGAGTAATTGCATGGATCCAGCAAATTTGTTCATTTCAAACTTTGCATGGCTTATGAATGTGTTTTGTTGGGAATTCAACAGTTCAGGCGATGCAAGCAGTGATTGGCTGTGGCTTGGGGAAAGAGCAGGCAGCTGGGCTCTTCAAAGTGTGCGCAATAACAACTTGAATTGATTGTTATATCCGTAAATACTAAATACCATCATAGATGTAACCAAATGCTTCGATTCAAAGAAAGGATGTGGAGGGATCTTGAACCGTGGAATTCTCTATCCTACGCTGTGCTTTTACAGGCTCCGCGGCTGAAACAAGCCATGAGGACACACAAGATCCGGTCCGAGGCGGCCAGAGAGCTCCGGAAGGCAGCTCAGGCAGGGACATTTGCTGAAGAAACAGCAGCTTATGGGTGGACGTGGACACTTATATATTTCAGAAAATCCAGCATTAGTTTGGGAAGGAGATAGGGGGGAGCTCAAAAACGAGGTA
The DNA here is from genome assembly GCA_000507305.1 of Breviolum minutum Mf 1.05b.01. Taxonomy (NCBI): domain Eukaryota; class Dinophyceae; order Suessiales; family Symbiodiniaceae; genus Breviolum; species Breviolum minutum. Next base: position 40,338 of record DF240658.1, on the reverse strand, counting down.
CTCCCAAAATGGAAAGCGAGGTCACCACATTTGAAGAACATGTTTGCATACTAGATCTAAGTGAACAAGGTATGGGGAGCCTGAAATGCGACGATTCAAATGCCACTTATGTACATGGGAAGGCCAGAGACAAAGCTCGTCTTCGAACTGCGATTGAAGGTGCCCTCAAGGTACGCGCTTGTAATATGCTGCTGAAAAATGCAAGTTTGGAGTCCCACAACTTCAAATGGTTCCGATTAGTTTTTGATCGATTTGGTCCCCGAAGGTTCACACGGAAGAGACAGTCGTTAAAAAAGCTCGAGATGCTTTGCGAGCCTTGCAGGTTCACTGCATCCATTAGTACCAGCTTTGATGAGTTGATTGCAATCGTGTTTTTTCTTCAACATTATATTTACATTTCTGTGAAATGATACGGTTGCTGGAGACACCCCAGGCACGTGAGGCCGCGAGAGAGGAGCTTCGGAAGGCAACCGCAGCCAAGGCGGCCACATTCCGATCACGTTCTCCGAACGATTCGGATCCAGGTTTCATATGGTTTCCTTGTTTCTAAAATCCAACACGAGGTGATCAAAGAGGTCGTGGGCCCGCGAGAAAAAATCGTTGCAGGAATCGGCAAAGCTGAAGTCAGCCATTTTAGCAGCGGAAAAGGTGGGTCTTCATGACCAGGCAGGGCCAAGGCTAGATATGGGTCGTCAGTTTCAGAGATAAGACTTATTTATGTAGATGCAGCTGGCAAGGACTTCTGGAAGTCTATACAATGATTCATGACGTGTCCAACATCCTGCCATATGGTTGTGCCTTTGTACTATCTCCCTCCGACCCGAGCACCCTCTTCAGCCAGGCACCTGGAATGCTTGGAGAAGATCCAAAGGAAAAGGAGGAGTTTCTTACCCAGTCCCAGTTGCTACACCTTTCGCTTGTCCTTCTGAACTCACACAAACCATTTCATTACATTCAAGAATTTCTTTAAAGAGAAACTAATTCTTTCATCCACGTCGGGCGTGGAAGGAGCTTGATAGACTGATATAGACTCCAAGGGTTTCATGGAAGCTGTGCATTGGCCTATGCCATGCTTAAGGTTGGCAGCAGCCCGGGAAGAGCTGCGTTTACATGCAATGACCAGGCGAGATTTCGATAGATTTTTTTTTCAGGGTTTAGTGCGGTTTGGTGTCCATTCAACTTTTCGAGCGAGATTTGGAGGCTTTCAAAATTGGCAGAGTCTGAAGATGTGGAGAACTTTGCCAAAGGTTTGGAGGCGGTGCGCGATGATGGTGTGAATGATGCTGCGATGATGTTTCTCAGCGAAAACAACAAATGGCAATATTGAGGAGCTGGCAGATCACGGTGTTCCAAAGCAAGAATGGCACCATTTCAAGAAGCGGTCAGCTGCTCACTCTTCAGAACATCTCTGCAATGATTTGATTTGAATGCTTTTCACATCGTTTTTCATTTGAACTGCAAAACATCTATTGCTGTGCTGCAATGTCGATGCTTTGACCTGCAAGGCACTCGCAGCTGAAAGTCCGTCAGGAATGCCAGACGAAGCTCGCCTTGGCAACTAAGGTTCGCGTACCCAAAAGTAGAGCAAATCGTTGAATGCACTTCTTACATCCTTAAGTTCTACTGAAACGCTATCATGAGGCCAGAAACAAAGAACATATTCTTGCTGCAATGAAGGAAGCCAAGGTGCCTGGTGAAACGTTTGGAAGCAGTTTTCGGATGTTTTCGGTAAAACGGAGCGTGGCAATCATCGCCAAAGATGTGCCATTTGACCACCTATACCCTTCAGGAATCTCAAGTAGAAGATGATTGTGAAGTGATGCAAATCGCTCGACAGACCATGATCATCCTAGAGGCGGGCCAAGTATCATGCTTGTCATTTGCAAGCTAAGTGTCAGGCATTTGACATCGTTTGACCAGACTTGCACATGTGCTTTTTCTCTTTCTGCGTTTTGCAGACAGTTCCTGCTTTCTTCAGGCCGAAGAAACCATGGCCAAGACCAGAGCAGAAGTGGCTGAGGTTGGAACCCCAAATCTGGAGACTTTTCAGCTATTGGGCTTTCATGGCTTTCATAGATTTTAAGTGTTGCGACTTCGGAGTATCGTGAGGAACTTTCCAGAGCCGTACAGGGAGAGGACCAGCGGCGCCTGCTGGCGGCAATCACAGCTGCAGATGCAGCAGGCTTCACAAGTACGGAGGTGCCTGAAAGTGCCTGGTGCCACGAATTCCAAGGCTGCAAATTTTGTGTATCGGTGCGTATCAGTGTATCGTTGGTCTAGGTCTCCTTTGCAAGGGAGCGGCTGCGACGTTTGAGAGCACGAGTAGGTGACAACCTCGGCAACTGTGGACATTCGCCACGTTCATTGAAGCAACACAACAGGGCCGATTGGTCTCTGGAATTTGATATATCTTTCGTTTGTAGAATTACCAAACCAAGCTATTTCCTGGCTGGCCTGAAATAGTTCATCGATCTCTTGGGCAGGTTGTGTTTAAGGTGGGTGAATGTATGCTTCATACATTGTTACATGATGTTACATGCTTCTGTGGATATCCTAGTGTGAACATATTCCCATCTTTCTGGATGTGGTGCGGTGTATTCCTAGACATTGTTCTTCTTCTTCTCTTCTTCACCACCACCGCCGCCGCCGCCACCCCCACCACCACCCCACCACCGCCGCCGCCACCTTTTCAGGTGCAGGGCAGGAACTGCGAGAAGCTGCACATTCAGCAGACATGTACAGGTGGCAACTGTGAGGATTGTTTTTAATCGTATGTTTTTTTTTTCTCGCATTTTTCAACTTTAAGACACTTTCAGATGCACTTTTTTTTGTGCCGTTGCATTCTGTTCTTTGCGATGTCCACTGGCTTAACGTTGCGCCTTGGTACGCCTGGACTCTTTTGGCCCAAGGAGCTGTTCGTGGATCAAGGACCCATGAAGTTTTATGCAATTGTCCTCCACCCAGAAAAATCCATCTATTATTTTTTATATGATTTATCATTGAACGCCATGAGGGCCACAAGCAGTTCTTTATAGATATTTGCATCATCTTTTTCAGCAGACAAAGCAAACCTTGGCAACAAATTGACATTTTCATACATTACAATTCCATAATTCCATTACCGTTGGTTCTCTTTCGGTAGCATTTGCGGGAGGGAGCGTTCCGGGGGAAGTATGCAGTGCACCTAGTGCCTGCACAGCAATGCCTTCGGGTGCACTATTCAGAGGCAACGGGGACATGGCTCATGGTTTAGAAGTCATGCACTGGGAGTTCACAAATTAGATGGATTGAGAAAGCTGCTTAGACAATTTCTCATGCTACTTTTTCCAATTCATCCCAATTTCCGTGACAGCCACAGCCAAGACAGGAAGTGTTGCTTCCCGATTTTTTCTGATGGCACTTCTACAGCTTGAAGCATTGCCCTTGGCCGAGGACATTTAATTACAAGAGGTTGTCAAAGTTTTGATCTAGAAATACCATGCTGGAAGCAGGATACATGAAGCTGTACCATGTAGCTGCTTATTTGCCTGATGTGGGATTCCTTTCATTGACACAACATGTTGGCTGTTGGGAGTCAACGAATCAGGAGCATCACAGTGTTGAAGAGCACAGATGGCCAGGCAACAACGAAGTAGCAGTCAACCATTTCGTCCCCGGGTCACATTGCATGGTGAAAGTGTCTTGATATTATCTCTTTGGGCAACTCCACCTTTCAGCTCGCTGGATGAGGTGCTTCGGGCAGGCAATTAGAAGATCCTGCTGGAAGTCCAGGCGGTTGCCATGCAGTTGCAAAGAGCACCAGTGAATTCACTTGACTTTACTTTTCATGCTGGCAGTATCTCAGATACCTAGGACCCATTAGGATCCTTCCATCTCAGTCAATCTCAATCTTGTCTTTTGGGCCGAGCGACACAGGTTTACTTTCAGATTTCATTGGACAGAGGCCGCAACCTCAGATGAAGCGGAGCTGGGGGTGGCAAATTTGTCCATAGTTTTTTGGGAGACGCTCCGAATCAGAATTTCAATAGGTCCATCCATCTTAAGACGTTTCTGAATGACAAAGTTTGACTACAGATCGCAGCATTTGCAGCTGAAGCCTCACATGCCAGATGTGGAACGACATCTTCCGACATAGCTTTAATTTCACCAGCAACTCGAATTCAAATCAAAAACTGCTGAGGATATATTTCAGAAATGGCAATATGCCTTGTCCACGGGGCTCCCAGCACTGATCTCAGTTCTGGGAACGTTTTCAGTGCACGATGGACCTCTGGTGACGATGAGGTCAGTGTTAGATGAAATCGATTGCATCGAGGGCGCAGACGAGACCGCAGATCGTTTTGTCTCAGTGGTAACTCTCAATCTGACATGTACATGCACACAATCAAACCATTGAGATGAAGTGTGACCCTAATTCATGGTCAGTTGTTGTTCACATTTCCCGCTTGGAGTTGTCTGTGCTTTCCTGAGAGAATGTTTTGATTGGATGAACCTTTGTGAATTTCAGAATGACGCAGTCGCAATCTTTCTTTTTCTGCTTCATCAATCGAGCTTCGCAGGACAATAGACGTGCAGGGTATATGTGACTCCATGAGCTTGAGTGTGTGGCCCTTGGTTGGGTGTTCTGAAGTGATTGGGCATTGCCTTGATGAAAAGAGAATCGGTTCTATTGCCATGCTCATATTTCATCAGACTGCTCTCACAGTACAGCGTCAGCTGTCAATTTCCACGTTTGAGTCGCATGGACTGGAAGCAGATTGGCTTGAAAGAAATTTGGCTTCTGATTTGAATCTATCATCATTCCCTCTGTATTGACCCGCCCGACCACCTCTCTACAGCTCGTGGTATGCTGGTCGAGGCATGTTTGCAGCGGAGAAATGAGTCGTTGCTACCCGGGGGATGCTTCACTATGGAGCTCCTCGAGACCACCAAGTTCAAGCCTGAGCAGTCCATTCAAAAGCGATGAAATTGAATGCAACCACGTTGCAACTATGCTATACCATACCATGCTTATAGTATCTTATAGTAGCTCTTCCAGCTGGTTGAATGTCTTGGTTTATATCCAAAAATCCCTCATTTGCTTGCTCATTTTGGTCATAATAATATGTCATTTGAGTAATACCAGTGATACAGGACACGTTTGACATATATTTCCATCCACTCTTACTTGGAAAACTGGAAACCACTAACCCTCCCTTCAGTTCGAGTTCTGCTTGCAATTCCATTTGTGCCCTGTTTTTTCCCGTCAAAATGTTTGAGGCTGGTGTTCAATCCTGGAGGACCGAGGGAAGGTTTTCTCACGGTGCTTCAAAAACAGATGCGACCGGAGAATGTATACTGGGGAGAATCTCCACTTCAGGATCTGCGACAGCATGCCAAGCACCGGCATTCTGCGATATCATTTGCGTGTAAGAAGCCCAGGTTTATACGTTGCAACTTTGGCAGATTTGGCCAGCAAAGTTGAAAGACCGAGGAAATTACCACCAGGCCATCCAGGCCTTCTAACGACACTTCCAGATTTGACCTCAGATGTTGTTTTGTCATGCAGCCATTCATAGCAATGGACGTTCTCACATTATCGAGTTCCATTGAACAGTTGAACTGCCATCGATCGAAGAATCAGGGATGGCTTTTTCAGGTCATCATGTGACTGATTTGATTTATGGGTCAGACCTAGCAATTCCAGTTTCTGCAAGAGAAGAAAGAGAAAGTTGGCAAGGGAAACACAATAGCTGACGTGTACTTGCTGTTTATTTGCCACTGCTGCAAGACTAGGTGATGGCAGTGGTAAAGCCATCGAAATAGCCGAAATGTGTGTCATGAAAAGTACAGTAGCCTGTAACGAAATTCAACGAAAGATAGTGTATGGGATTTGTCCCTGTGTGTGCAGATCCAGCATTCGCTTTTGGTAATATGCATTGTATGTACGTACTTTTCTCTGGCACATATGCAACAGTGACGCGGCAGACTCAGGCCACTTCTACTACATCCACTTCTACTGTATCCGTTTCTACCACCACATCCCAATCATGGACCTTCACAAGTAGTTCCACTACTCATACTGTCACCTCAACTACACTGACCTCCACCACAAGCACGACAAGTAGTACGAGGACGAGCACTGTCAGTGATACCACGACACTATCAACGAGCTCGAGCTCCACCAGTTCAGTTACGACGATCACCACCACACGAACCACCACCAGCTCTTCTACAAGCACCAGCACCTCCGAGATGGAGTTAGTCAACACCAGCAACCGCACTTTCAATGAGAGCCAGACCTCTACAACCGAGTTTATCCCATGGAGTTTGATAGATAGTGAGGAGAGCGATGCTTCTCCTGACCAAAGTGATGAGAGTGATACTGTTGTAAAGGATGAGGGTCATGCTATGTCTGCTATGTCCATGAGTGACCATAGCAAGATTGTAGCTGCCACAAGGGAAGGCTCACCATCTCCATCCACATTGTCTAGAGGGCTCGCTACCAAAGAGGAGTGGAGCTCCGATTTCACTGAAGCGCCTTCCTTTCACCTTCGTGGAGTCGCATCGCGTGATGTTGCTGATCCCGCGATGTCCAGGCCTGTGGATATTGGATGATTTTCTATGATTTTGCCTGTGTCATGACATGTACCGCACGAAGCATTTGTGGATGTATGTCAATGCAAGGGACGCAATATGTCACCATATTGTGGATGCGATGCAATTGACCAATTGTTTCAGGTCTTGAAGTCCAGACTACACCGGCACAATCTACCAAAATGCCTGCCAAAATGCAGGCTATGGCAGCTGAAAACAACTCACAAATCATCAAATATACTTTGACCAGAGTGGTGCCAAGAATAGCAGTGCGAGCATGCTGCTACGGCCATTTTTTTGCATATCTTGTCAATTGTTTCAGGTTGTTCTCAAGCACAGAATGGCCCAACTGGAGCGGGGATTCCAAGCCTGAGCTGCATGGGGCCGGTATACACATTTGATCAAATTTGGAGAAATTTTTGGAAAAAACCAAAACCCGACTTTGGCCCATTTGCCAGGGATGCTGCTAAAATTGAGACACTTATACTTATATTTATATACCGAAAAGTTTCAACTACAAGTAGTGGAATTTTTTGCTGACACATTTTTGACTTGGTCTCACACTCAGGTGGTACTTTTTCCCTTTGTCTTTGTCTCCAAGTCTGACTTGGGTGGCTATCCCATCGACCTCCTGCGCCTGCGTGATGCATGCCCGCACTGTTTGGTCGAAATAGAATACTCTAAAATTTACGCCTGAAAAAGGAAGTAGACTAGTTCATGTTGATCTTTTGACTGCAATGGCGGTACAAACAAAAGATGCATGTGGAGTGTACAGAAATGTGTCAAAATTCAGGTTCAGTCCTAGACTGCGAGAAAGCAGTTTTGCAAGCAAACCGATTACAAAAAGATGTGACCGCTTAGTGCTGCATGCTGGCGGTTTCATCATTTGCCTTTGTGAATCAGTCTGCCAAAGGGCGCTGATCCACACGTACACTTACGACCTTCTGTTTATTTGCACAGCTCCACATGTCAGAAATATCCCCACAATTTGAGTCACATCTTCATTGCAGGCTTCGTGCAGCACTCACTGCTGCCAAGAGAGCAGATGTTTCTGAGTCTGAGATCGCAAGTCTGATTCTCGGATGTAGACATGAGTGTTTGCTAGGCACATTCTCGACATGTTTCTACATTTCCTTTCTACTATCTACATTTACATTTCTCTCAATGTTGATATGTGCATGGATGGTGCCTTGAGTGCTACACCATGCTACACCCCTCGAGCTTCAAGCATGAAACTTTGGCATGTAGAATGCACGTAGTGGTACATCGGTGGTACTTTAGACACTGCTTCTAAGTCTGCGGATTTCACAACCTCTATCTACCCCTACAGTATACATTCGCGAGCATAGGTGGTCGCGAAGCTTTGAAATGCTTGGAGTTGCAGGCAGGCATGCTGGTAAATCAGCTCCTTTTGGATAGTAGTAAATGATCAAAATGATTTGCACAGGATTACATGTATTAAATTATACGTATGGTCCCATATGATTGCATATGACACTACATACGCGTACATCTGCTGGGAAAAGAATCAGGACTCATGCAAACTTTAAAGCATCTGCCAAATTTCGAAGCAGCAATGGTATCATGAATTGTAAATCAACCGTTCCCATGGTTCCAGGCAGATGTGAGGAGAAGTATAGAGGTGCCGCAGTGCCTTGTGAAAATCAATCCCCAAAATTGCAGAGTTGCCAGCCCTTTGAGGCTGCAGTGACAGCGAAGGATGCGGAACTTCTCAGGTGCAACTGCCATGGTATGTTCCCTTTTGTCAGACATACGAAAGAGATGGGTTTTCAGTCCTAAGGGTTGGGTCTTTCTTCCAGAGATTCAAATGAATCAGATTTCCTTTGCATCTTTTTGTTCTCAAAGTGCAACGCACCTGGCGTCAATTCATTTGGTGTCAGGCGGTGCATCGAAGATGGCAAGAAGTCCGGATTAAATCGTCAGGAGGCGGGTGCAAGTAGTTGGATTGAGATGTGGCAGCGATGGGGCTGCTACTTCTTTGAAGATTTAATGCTTGCAATCCAAAACAAGAAGAGTGTGGACGTTATGCCCTGCTGAGAAGAGACATGCTTTGATCTGAAGACAGGAGAAACTTCATGAAACCATTAATATCAATGAAGTAGCAAAAGAAGCATGAAAATTCCGATACCCATACGCCGTTTATTTTGGATGGTGCTCCTTTATGCTGTCAAAATGTCCAAACCGCCTGTCACCCAGGTGGCGAAAGCTCAGAAGCAGTTGCACAAGCTCGGGCAGTCATCTGTAGGAAGAGAGCTCTCGGAGGTGCAAAATGGCCGGAAGGATGTGGATGTTTCCTTCAATGGTGGGTTTTCCCCCCCAAATCATCCCATTTTAATAAGGGTTTTCCATTATTTTCACCATCCTTTTTGGGGTACCCCTATTTTTGGAAACACCCATGTCTCAGTAATTACATGCAGCTGCATATCGTATACGGTTGTGTTTGTCGCCCAAAACTGTAATTTCTCGACTTTTTGAACACCCGTGCTACAACTCATGGTTTGTGTGGCATTGATGCTGCTGGTGTTGAAAATGCTGTAGGCTTTGAAAACCGGAGATGCCGTGCGGCTCCGAGCAGCAGCAAGGGCTGCTACAGATCTGCACTCAGTGCACTATGAATGAGTTCATGACTTGACGATCGCCATGATTCTTTTGAATGGCTTTGAGAACCTTCTGTCAAAATTTGTCCAACGGCTTCTCTATAGTCTATAGCTTATAATATTCTTGATGGGGACAAGAGTTTGGCAGTCATGGGAGCAGTGCCAAAAACCATTTTGATTTCTGCAAGAGGGTGAACATACCCATTCGACCCAACTCATCAGTTAGGAGGAATCACATCCCTATGAACAATTCAGTAGTATCAGATTCAGACAAGAAATGTTGTCCATCCTGTTCTGATTCCAAGGATGCTGGAATGACTGGGTCTGAGGCAGAACCAATCAAAACCATTGAAAACTGGTATAGAATGAAAAAAAGCAGAAGACAATTTCATCACAACGTTTTCATCAGCATCATTGCGGCAGTCATGATGGTGTGATGAAGCATCCTGAGACGCAGTTTCCCCACATTTTCTGACTGCGCTGTTGTAATCAGGTGGAATCTGCTTGGCATCGCCTGCGAGAACTTGAATCGCATTCATGGCTGAGGTTGCAGGGTTGTGGGGAGAAGTTTAGGCTCACAAAGTGTAGCACTAAATTTTTTTGACGAATCTATGAGGGGTTCAAGCTGACAGATTTAGCCATTGAGCACGATTGAGTTTTTTGAGCGGGTGGTGTGGCTGTGGAGTTGTTTGTGCTTTCTTTTTGTCATCCAATCAGCCATTAAGTGGAGGGGCCACATGTAAATGCGGTCGTCTGTACTCCTGAGACTTGCACATTTTCGTTGAACACGTGATGGTCTGCCACTTGTTGGATATGCCCAAGGATAGACCCTAAATGCAAGTACCATGCTTGTTCATTGTATGGCATTCAACGTTCGACGGACCGAGATGAATTCACAAACTGCACATGTCCCCCCAAGAACGTGCAAAACGAGATTGTTTAGCTCAAAATGAAAAATGAAAACAAAAGACCACTATCAGAATTAGGGCATGCAGCAGAAAAATGAGTCACCCACTCAGCTATTAAATGCATCAACGTGACCGCAGGCAACAACTTGACAGCGCAGCAACCAGCAATGATGCCGTCCGACTACAGGAGCGACGGGTGGCCGAGGTTTTTTGGAGAAAATCCTTGAGGATTGTTGCCTTTTCTCCAGCGAGTTTATCGTGTAAAGCTTTCAACATTGCCACAGTCAAACTGACAAAATCGCAGTTCATTTTGCAGTTTGCAGGCTGCCATCAAGCAAGCTGAGCTGGGAGGCAAAAACATGAATTGCCTCTCTATGCTCTCAACTGATGATTTTACAAGCCATCACTACAGGTGTGGCTGCCATAGACCTCCAAGCTGCCAAGAGGTGTGTGGTCCTGACGTTCCTATCGCATTTCATGGTTCAGCATGAATCTCTATGGCCTTCCAGGCATTTGGATGCCTTAAACGCGCGGCTTCATGCGAGACAGGCCCTGAACTTGGATACGGTTTTGTTTCAACGCCCCACAGATGGGAAACGGCTGGACCTTAAAATTTCAAGGAACTCCACCTTGCAAAGACCAGTGGGTCAAAAACTCAGCTGGACAATGAAAAATGAAAGATAGGATTTCTGAAAGATTTTGTGAAACATGATTGAACTATGACATTTGGGACAAGGAATCCTTATGCGCTGATGGCAGCTGTTCGACAAGGGGAGGAGGACCAACCTATTCCATGGAGTTGATATATGAACGTCGGGAAAACATGGCAACTGATTCAAGGATGTTTTTGTGTACAGGCAGGCCTACCACCCCATGAGCTGGATTCAGCCAGGTCCAGGTGCCAGTGCCAACTTCCAGGTTTTGATTCGGACATCTTTGATTGTTGGGTTGTACATGGCAGGCGAACAACGGATCGAACTGGTCCCTTTGAGATCAGTGCTCCCGAGACACATCCTGACTTTTTTGCCCCCACCACGCAGCCTCAACTGCAAACCATGTTGCTGGAGCAACCACCCACTGTGATGGGTAGTTTGCAGCTCACACAGCCGCAACTGTACAATGACATGTTGGATGGTGGTTGGCTTCCAGCCTTTCGAACCCAAGAGCTTCCGCCTCCCCAACCTGAGCTTCAAAGTCAGCGGTCTGATCCTCAAAGCCATTACCTGGACTGGTCATGTTGATACATGTTCAAGCAAGTGCTTTTCTTAATGACGTTTTATGATTTTTCTTTATGACTTTTCATGTACTTGGATAATGATTTCACTTGAAGTTGCATCGTCAAGGTCTTGGCCGCCAATCCAGCCAACGCCAGATGTTTGGGTCCTAGCTTGCTCAACCTTGTTCCCCAATGCCAACATGAAAACTCCGCGAAGTTGAAGTGTTTGTATATACACCCGAGATTCAACCTGGAAGCTAAGAATTGTACCCTTTTAAAAGAAAATGGCGTAGGAGAGTCCTGTTGGAAATCATAATTTTAGGTTCTATGTTAAATTTTTGGGGAGTAATGCTTCATGCTTCTCCAAGTCTCCAATCTCGTTGGGCTTTGCGACAGCGTATCCTACTTCTCCTGTCAAGCAGGCGTGGACAGAGTAGGGACTTACGTCATGAGACCAAAGGGAAACTTGTCTTTGACAACGCAGGCGTTTGGGACGCACTGGACCAACAGCTGAAGATGAGACAATGCGACTTTGCCAATGTTCGAATTCATTGACTGGCAGGGGCAGACCTACCCTTTTTCCTTGAGAAACCCAGTCATGAAATGTGTCCAACATTTTGAATGGTTTAATGAAATAGTGACCGCCTTTGAAAAGCCAGTTTCAATATCTTTGTTAGTTCCCTGGCCAGTGACAAGCTAGTGTGAGCTCAAGACCCACTAATTCGACAAAAAGTGTGCAGCATTGGTCACAAGTCATGCTAGCTGCTAAACCCATTCGCGGATCAATGGTTTTGGTGGTTTGTGTCATGTCCATTGGACTTTTGAAGCTTCACTTCCTTCGACTTGAATGCTGGCTGATTCCATCCTTGGTGATTTTTCTTGGCTCCGGGCTTGAGACACTAAGCGTGCCAACGCGCAAGCCAGAGACCTAACACACCGAAGGAAACTAGGAAGCCACGGGCCCAAGTGGTCGCTGTTGATGAGACACCCTCAAGTCATAAGGCACCAAAAGTGCAGCTCCGATGGCTCCGAAACATTAGCCACAAAGTGCCACAAGCTCAGTGAAAAGCATCAGGATTCATCATGCACTTAGAGCTTTTTCAAGAGTCAGCTGTGATGGGGGTGCAAATCCCTAGTGGAAATTTCGGAACTTGATCAGAACAGTGAACAGAAAGGTACTCGTAATATGAAAGCAATGATGAATACAGTGGCAAGGGGTAAGTCTCCCCAAAATTCTGAACGAGATTTTATCCACAGTGTGAACAGAAAAACATGAAATCTGAGGCCATTTTTCTGTCAGCTCATCACCACAATGGGCCCCCCTCGCCTGTTTGAAACCGCGATGCCAGTCGATTCGATTTTGTTCCTTTTCTTTTGATCCAGTTTGATCCTGACCCGCAACAGGATGCTGCTGCTGGCGTTCATATATTCCACCTTTGACCCCTGAACAGCCATTGGACCACAGAGTTTGCGGCTGAGATGAATGTCGCTGCAAAAAATATCAAGAAATGGAGCATGGTTTTCTTGAATTGATGTTTAATTAGGATTGTTTAGGTAGTTTTTTTGAATGGCCACTGGCTGCAGGTCTATGCTGAGAACTACACACGCGCATTGCCTAGCAAACATAGTGGAATCCATCGTCCCTTAGTGACTGACACATCCTACCGGATGGCGATACATCATGACATACCGCGAAATGTTTTAGTACAGGATTTTAAGTCTTGAGCTTCTTGGACATTGGCAAATATTCCGAGGACAAGATCGATCGACAATATGGGAAAACCTCGTCAAGGAAGGTGGTAGAATCCTCGTGGGAAACAGGTACTAGCGCCGATGGAGTGCAGTTTAGCCGCATGGTACACAATGGTTTCTCAAGAGACACATCCGTGCTTCCGTGCTCCCAGGTCAAGAAATCATGCGTTTTAATCAAGTGGAGGACCGAAAGCTTTGATGAAAAAGCATTTTCATAGGCTGAAAATGGATGTTGAGCTTGAGGACATCCGCACATATGACCCAGGGACACCTGATCCCTCACAAATTGGTGTTAAAGCCTTGGCGACAGGGAATTTGGTTTAAAGAAATAGTAGCAACACTGATAGATTTGCAGATATAGCAATCTTGGCAACAGTGTAGTTCTTGATATGTCTTGATAACTTTAGGTGCTGGTCCTCACAGAATTGTTCTTGTCGGCTTCTCAAAACGATCTTGCAGCATGCCAATCTGCGAATCAGTGCGCATGCCCAGATGCCAAGCGCTTGGAAAGGTGGTGGCATTCAACACCACCATCATCAAGCACTAGTGATGCTGTTTCGACGTACACCAAGCCTTCGAAGCGGTCAAGGACAGCATGACTTGAACCATCTGACATTGAGACTGCAATTTGGTCCAGTTGCAGGATGAGAGGCGGAAGCTCTTTCGTGATAGGCTATGATATGATAGAAGAGGCTTGAGCAGAATCAAGGGGAAGCTTGCCGGGACAGTTTGGCAGAGATTCACACGAAGTGCATAATGTACGATTGGATTGAGAATTCACCCGCAAACATCCCCTTAAAGCAAGTGTTTTTTTCTTCTAATTTTCCCGCTGGTCAAGGGAAAGGTAGGGCAAACCTCACCAAAATAAAGCCTCGCTCCTGCCAGGTGGGCATTGTTTGTTTTGATGCTGGTGGATGTGCTGTTCGCGTCCTTGCACGTGAGGCACTGGGATACCTTGGATCGGTAGGGAAACGGGTTACCGTGGGGTCGGGGTTGGTTGGCTGCAGATCCATGGCGATCCCATCGAAGTGATCTTCCGAGTGTTGGAGCCGGCGGAGATGGAGCCAGCTTTCACCACTACGATTCCAGAGGACATGTGGAGCCAAAGAGGAACATCAGAAGTGAGCAAGCAAAAATTGGCCCAGAAATCATGAGAGAAATGCAACGGTGGAGTGAAAAATGCCAATAGAAATATGCCAATTGCAGAAACTTCATTGGACTTGAGAAGCCTGTTCCTGTTACTTTTCTTAAGCCCCCAGGAAGAAGGACAAGAAGGTAGTGAAGCCTGGCACCAGGCACATATATTTGACCATATCTGACCATATTGGATTGTTGGATGCTATACCCATGGCCACGGCTCTGTTGTGCAGACTCTGGCTGGTGCCCTCGATCGTGTGCTCAAAGTCTGGATCTCATCCTTGCGGCATAAGATGAGGGGCAAACTGCACCATGGAAACAGAAGGCACATGAAGTCGCTTCATCTCTCTTGTAGTGAACGCGTTTTCATGGTTGAGGCATACAATTGGTCACATTACTTCCTTCACTGCGGGCTGCGCCAGTCATAGCCTGAACATTGTTTTTTGCTGCGAAAGGATAGCCAGATCAAGTTGCGGAAGCAGAATGTTGGGAGGGTATCAATGCCTAGCATTGTGCAAGAGTGCTTGGTAGGCAAAGTATATTGATTGCCAAGGCATGACTTGTTTCAACACCGCGGGGTCAGCAGACCCCAGCTTTCACTCCTTCCCAATGAGGAGGCTTCCTGGGAGGTCAATTACTGACTCTTGACTCATGGTTTCTCTTTTTCCAGTTGGTGCTGTTCTTGTATCGCAGGTCACGGAGACTTTCAATGAGATCCTAAATTTTGGAGCTTCTCAAGAGGCCTTGATTCTGCGCTCAGATCAGAAAATGATGTAAGTCAAACCTTAAACTCTCCGGGTATAAATTTGGACCCAAAGAGCAAGTTGCATCGGTACATGATCAATTTGTGACACTGTGAGTTTGGCAATAGGCAACAGAAAGGTGAAAAAGAAGAACTCGAGCAACTTTTGCAAGAATCTTCAGACCCGCTCGCACTAGGACCTGGTTGGAAGCCTCATAATCACCAATTGTCGCGTGGTTTGGAGCTTAATATGATAGGGTTGGCCCATCGAGATATTTCAGGAAAGGTCTTTGCCTCGACACTCCACCCTGATAGGTTTGGGCATTGGATCGTGATAGAACGACTTACAATGTCAGCGTGCCTCACAGGGCGCATGTCTGTGGCTTACTGATTGAATGACTGGAATATGCGGGCTTTGTTAAGACTAACAGCCATGTTGACGATATGCTGTTGGATTAGTGACTAGGGTAGAACGGTCAAGCACGCAGTACAAGACTGCAGCCTCCATATTGGATTTATACACATTTCAGGTGCCATCTCTGACAGACACCCAGACCTTTGGGCCACATCCTCAGATGCTCTCCACAAAAAGCGATTGCCTGGACTTTATCAAGGAAACTGGGATTGGAGGAGCTTCCAGGGCTTAGGAAATGCTTTGGAAATGCGTTGGATCTGAGGTTGTGCTTAGTCCTGCACATTCCACAGCCCTTCCTTTGCAATCCAGATCACTTGGGTGGAATGCGCTTGGGCTTTGGAGCTGCAGGTCTCAAGGCGATGAACGTCCATTGGTTGAGAGTCTGGTGTGGCAATGTGCCATTCTATGCCATTTGTATCCATTTGTGTTGCAGGGTGCGGAAAGGAAAGAACGATTGGAGTCAATCCTTGCGCACATCCAGCAGCATCAAGGTGAGATGTGATCAGGTTGTGCTGTCAATTTTCAAATGTCAGAAAGCTTGACCATGTGGCCAGGTCATTTCCTAGCATCGCCCAAGTGACCCAGTCTTTGCAGAAGTTCAGTGTTTTCGCAGTGTTCTCATGTGACGAATCTTCAGGTACGGGGTTGCGGACTACATGCGAAACCATCGTCAATATCAGGTCTTTGGCTCTGAACACCGGCAAATTTCAATCTTGGAGCACCCAGTGATTCCCAAAGTGTGTTGAGCAATTGAACTATGGGCCGCAACGTGGACAAACCCTTTGAATTAAGCATAGATGCCGTCCATCATTGCGAACTGTGACTATGATGATCTGTCATCATCCTTGCATGATCAATGAGCTGATGTCATGTGAAGTAGTGAAGCATTTGCGTGTTTGATTTGTACGGAGACCAGGTCGAGTCCAATGTTCGATTGTTGCACGTTGGCAAACTCAGAGAATGAGCGACCTTGGCGTCAAGAGAATATTGTTATGCTTCGCAAAGCCAGCAATGGACCCGTGCACAAGACAGAATTGCCGGTGTTGGGTTTGCTATCGAATTGTAACAAAATCCGATAAGACCCCGAATGTTTGCTATCCGTCACTTTGAAGGCTGGACGGTCAAAGTCCTATAGGTTTGCCATGTTTGAGTCAAAGTCCGGTATATAAGTTTGCTATCGTTGCCGTTGTCGTTCTGGTTGTTGTTATTGTGGTTGTGGTTGTGGTTGTTGTCGTTGTGGTTGTTGTCATTGTGGTTGTGGTTGTTGTCGTTGTGGTTGTTGTCATTGTCGTTGTGGTTGTTGTTTGTCGTTTGTTGTTTGTTGTTTGTTTGTTTGTTGTTTGTTTGTTTGTTTATTTGTTTGTTTGTTTGTTTGTTTGTTTGTTTTTTTGTTTGCTTGCTTGCTTGCTTGCTTGCTTGCTCGCTTGCTTGCTCGCTCGCTCGCTTGGTTTGTTTGTTTGTTTGTTTGTTTGTTTGTTTGTTAAATTGTTTGTTGTTTGTTGTTTGTTGTTTGTTGTTTGTTGTTTTGTTGTTGGTTGTTGGTTGTTGGTTGTTGGTCGTTGGTTGTTGGCCGTTGGCTGTTGGCTGTTGTTTGTTTGTTGTTGGTTGTTGGTTGTTGGTTGTGGGTTGTCGGTTGTCGGTTGTCGGTTGTCGGTTGTTGGTTGTTGTTGGTTGTTGGTTGTTGTTGGTTGTTGGTTGTTGGCTGTTTGTTGTTTGTTGTTTGTTGTTTGTTGTTTATTGTTTGTTGTTTG
>DF240658.1:0-18144 GCA_000507305.1 Breviolum minutum Mf 1.05b.01 | reverse complement strand
ATTGAAAAATTCATGCTCTCGGTCGTGTCTCGGTCTTGTCTCCGTGATGTGTCGGTCTTGGTTTTGCGTTGCTTGGGTGATGTCTCGGGGTGTCACGGTGGTGTCTCGGTCTTGTTTTCGTGATGCTTTACTGATGTCTCGGGGATGTCGCGATGATGTTTCGGTGACGTCTCGGTGTTGTTTCAGTGGTGTCATGGTGATGTCTCGGTCTTGTTTTCGTAATGCTTTGCTGTGATGTCTCGGTGATGTCTTAATGACGTTTCGGTGGTGTCTCAGTGATGTCTCGGTGTTGTTTTGGTGATGTCTCTGTGATGTCTCGGTCTTGTCTCTGCCTTTTTTTGCTGATGTCTCCGTGTTGTTTTGATGTGGTTTTGTTGGTTTTTTGGTGGTGTTTTGGAGATGTTTCAGTGACGTGTTGGTGACATCTCGGGCATGTTTGGTGAAGTCTCCATGATGTGTGGTGATGGTGCTGTGATGTTTATGATGATGAGTGGTTGATGGCTTGGTGTTGTGTCGTTGATGTTTTTTTTGCTTTGGTGATGGTGTTTTGATTGTTTGGTGATGAACATTGATGAACATTTTGATCGGGTTTCTAAGCAAAATCTCAAATTCCATTTTGAATTTGTATATTGTGCACCTTTGGGCAAACCAGTCTAGTTGTGACCCGTATGTCGACGGAGGAAGCTTCAAGATTGAAAAATTCATGCTCTCGGTCGTGTCTCGGTCTTGTCTCCGTGATGTGTTGGTCTTGGTTTTGCGTTGCTTGGGTGATGTCTCGGGGTGTCACGGTGGTGTCTCGGTCTCGTTTTCGTAATGCTTTGCTGATGTTTCGGTGATGTTTCAATGACGTTTCGGTGATGTCTCAGTGATATCACGGTGATGTCACGGTGATGCTTTGGTGATGTTTCGGTCTTGTTTTGGTTTTGTCACGGTGGTGTCTCAGAGATGTTGTGGCGATGTCTCGGTGATGTCTCGGTGTTGTTTCGGTATAGTTGGTGATGTTTTAAAATATGTTTTTCTATGTTTCCTGGAGGTTTCGGTTGTGTGGGGTGCTGTGTGAGTGATGTGTGGGTCTTGTGTGGGTGATGCTTTGTTGATGTTTCGGGAATGCCGCGGTGAGGTCTCTGTGATGTTTCAATGATGTCTCAGTCATGGTTCAGTGATGTCTTGGTGATGCTTTTTGTGATGTCTCGGTTTTGTCTCGGTGGTGTGTCAGTGATGTCGTGGGTTTGTGTCAGTGATGCGTCGGTCTGGTTAGGGTGATGTGTCAGTGATGTGTTGGTTTTGTCTCGGCGATGCTTTGAAGATATGTCGGTGATGTCTCGGCTTTGCGTCAGTAATGTGTTCATTGTTTGAGTGATGTCTCAGTGTTGCGCCGGTGCCGGTGGTGTCTCACTTATGTTTTTGTGATGTCTTGGTGATGCTTTGGTGATGTCTCGGTGATATCCCGGTTATGTTTTGTTTGTGTTTCATGGATGATTCGGTGATATTTTAGGGATGTTTCATTCTTTGGTGATGTGTCAAGATGTTTTCGGCATGTGCTAGTGATGTTTTGGTGATCTTTAAGTGATGTGTTGGCGATGTCTCGGGCGTGTCTCGGTGATGTGTAGTGATTGTGTTGTGATGTTTTGGTGACATGTGGGTGATGCCTTGGTTTTGTGTTGGTGATGTCTCTGCTCTGTGTCGGTGATGCTTTGGTGTCTCAGTGATGGGTGGCGATGCTGCGGTGATGTTTTGGTGATGGTATTGTGATGTTAACTCGGTGATGAATATTGATGAACATTTTCAGTTTTTCAGTGGGTTCCGAAGCAAAAAGAATGGCTGTTCGATGTGTCTTTGCTATTGGGGTCGAATGCTGGGCTAATTGTTCGTTGTCGTTTTTTTTGTTTTGTTGTTTTTTGTTGGTTGCTGCTTTTTGTTGGTTGTTGTTTTTTGTTTGTTGGCTTCCGTTTTGTCCTTCCCTGGCGCCTTTCCCTCTATAATTTTTTCTTGTAGCTCCTTGATTTCATTCAGTCTCATTCATTTTCTTATTTGATATTGTTTCATGTTCTTGCTTAATGTTCTGGATTTTTATTGATGTTGGTGCACTTTGGTGCTTTCTCGGGACCTCACGAGGCACTGGCCGAATTACTCGACAAGCCTTTGAGGATCCTGAAGGAGGATTGCTGGTGGGAACCTCGGAGAATTGGTGGATTGAGGAACTCATCGAATGGTTGGGGATGTACACCGCCCACCGGCACCCAGCAACAGTGGAAAATAAGAAGATTCATGGGTGTCCATACCAAAAAAAGTGATACTCCTGGTAGTGACTACTGCGACTGGGTATATCCCAACCAACGGTCATGAAAAACGACTGCAGCAAAATGAACAAAATGACTTGAGGTTTGGATTTTGGCGAGATTGAAACTTTTCCATCGTGGCCAACGACCTCATCCATGACACAATCTTAGAACACAGCCCTGAGATGTGCGGATTTATTGCCAGGAAGCCTTGGCATGCTTCTTACTTGACTCACGAGTCCGATACGTTACTAAAAAAAAGGATACATGGAAGACTCCCCAAAGTTACACACTGATGTCCCCCACACAAAGGCCTTGCAGCTGCTGCAAGTCTGGAAACTTTGGGCAAGTGTGTACCCTACCATTGCACCAATTCGTGTTGTAGCTGATTTGACAAAGGAATCACTTGGACTTGCCATGGGAGTTTTCAAGAAAAGGAATTGACTTGGATGAGGTGGTTTGACTTTTGGGATTGGAGCCAGGCATGATTTCACAGAGATATCAGAGGACTTTAGTATTTCATTGATCTTTCCAGAGGTAGTTTCACTATTCATAAGGTAGTCAACCAATGAATGAACCAAGTATTGAAATGATGCAGTCGATTTCCGTCGATTTTTGTCTCCTTATTTGTTCCATCTTATTTTTTTTTCACTGTTTTGCACGCCTTTCACCTGCTGCAGGTGGGCTTTTTGACACGTGGTCAGGTCACTCGCGCGGTCGCTCGTGAATTCGAAGGCAACGTTGAGATAACAGAACTGATGGCAAGGGAAGATTTTCTTGGACATCCAACAAAAACACGCAACACATCTTGACACATCAAAAGCGGTGCATGTTCCTCAACTTCTCTTTGCATTTTCATGATTTGTTGGAGTGAAAATTTTGAAAAGGCCGGCTACCTGACCTGAAATGCCTGGATTTGGTCAAAGACATCTGGGAGAAAGCAACTGAGGTGGGACTTTTTTTGCTCCATGAATTCCCAGTTGTGAAGATTCAGCCGTTGCCAGGAAGCTTTGGCGAAGCCAGTCACTCCGCGTTCAAGAGCCTGGAGCCCAGTTTTCAGGCGCAGCCTGATAGTCAGGTGGTTCTTTGGTTTCCAGGGTCGCCGGTTCGCCAAGGTTGCGACTCCAACACAAGTTCCGGATGAAGAGCCAGAGAGCCCAAAGTCAGGACATCCCTTCTTTCGATTGCAAAGGTTTACATGACTGCCAATGTTGTGCTTCACCTTCGTGGAAATCTTGGCATCAATGTGTTTCAATTGGCCCGTTTATAGGACAAAAAAGCAAGGAACACCTTGCAAAGGCTTATGCAGATCCGTGGAACCTGCGAGAAGGCGCCAAACATCATGAAACTCTTAAGACCATCCATTTGATGATCTCAATCTCAATTTTCCGAGATTTTGAAGCTCTGAAAAGGACTGATAGGACACAAGATTCGAGTGCACAGAATCAACAAAAATGAAAAAAACAAGCCATGGCCATGAGTTTTTTGAAAAACATCTTCCTGAAGCCGTGATCTTCAAGTAAATAGGCCGATAGACCACCGGACTCCGAGGGGGGTTGCCGTTGAGTCCATTGAGCCATGGCAGACTTGTCCCAATGCTATTTGCACAAGCTCGGGGAGACCGAGAAGAGCAAGTTGGCAGATTTGCGGAGCCGTTTGCCCAAGTTGATGGCACAGGCTCGAGAGGCATCTGAAGATGCCAAGGCGGCAGAGAAACTGACAATTTGGGGAGTTGATTTAGAAAAGGAGACCGACGCTTCAAACATTGTCCTTTTGAAATTCATCCGAGCAGAAGAGTTGGATGTAGATAAAGCAGCTGAGCGAATTGTACAGACCTTGATTTTTCGAGCTGACTGTCAAATCGACGGTTTGAAGGATGCCGAGCTTCCAAAGTGCTATCAAGGTCATGATGTGATCAGCGGCTTTGATGTGGAAGGAAGACCGGTGATGATCAGCCGGTTTGGAAAGATGGATTTAGAAGCTGTCTTTGGTGATGTGGAAGCATTTGTGAGATATCGAGCCAAGTTGATGGAAGAGGCAATTGCCAAACTTTCCTTTAAGAAAGGAGAACCAGAGGATTTGACACAGGTCCATGACTACTCAGGAGTCCCTTTGATTTTCCAGACTTCACAGGTGAAGGGTGCCGTGTCAGCTGTCACAAAGGTGTTCTCAGAACACTATCCTGAGACAAAGGGGGTCACCATTTTTGTGAACTTTCCCACTGCCTTTGCCAAGCTCTTCAAAGCATTCTCAGTTTTCATTCCTGAAAGGACTTTGAAGAAGTTTCAGATCTTAGGTGAGCAGGACCAGGAACAACTGTTCAAGTTCCTGCCACCACAGGCAGTTCCCGAGGCTCTAGGTGGCATGCTCAGCAGCCCAATAGGCCCAATGGCAGGACCCTGCAAGACACTCACAGTGAGGGCTCGCGGGAATGAAGAGATGCCTTTGATCAAGATTGCGTCACCTTGCACCATCCAATGGGAAGTGCGGGTTTGCTATTGGGAAATTTCCTATGAGCTTTACTTCTATGCAGATGGATCTGAACCTGAGCTGGTGAAGAAGTCTGAGGCTATGGTTCAATCCACCGATGGCATTGTTAGAGGAGAGTACGTGGCAAAAGTGCCTGGAGAGCTGAAATGCAACTTCATCAACAATGGCGCGTGGTTTAAATCCCGTTTCTGCCTCGGACGTGCTGAAGAGAAGAAATCGTAGCACACTACCTGAACTGGTGGAGTGACTGCAGACGACTTGGCTGAGACTGGTGTTGTTGTGAGAGATTCCCAAGATTTCATTTTGATTTTGCAAATTCAAAGGAAGTATACAAAGCTGCAACTTGCACCTTGCATGCTAAAGGGTGTGGGGTTTCCAGAAATGGACCTTGCGTAGAGCTGCACGTCTAGGACCAGCGTAGGACACCGGGACACTGTTTGCCGGGACTTCTCAGTAGTGATTCATGAAAGTTTCAGCCACAAACTTCATCTCCAGAGGACAGCGCAGGAGAAAAGCCTTTGCACCTCTACAATTCCAAGCTAAGATATTTCTTCCTCACGGTCATATGCATCATTGCCGTATGGTGGACTGTACAGTTTCGTTGCAGGCATTTGTTCAAGAGGAGATTTTCTGGAGGGAGGCCGGAACCCTATTAGCAGCCTGATGTAGACCAACCATAGGAAATATCATCGCGAATTATTTTGATCCATGGAACCCTATCGAACCGTAACAATCTACTGTAGCAGGTTCATGCAGGTATTGCAATAATACAATGTAGTTTTATCAACATACTCAATTCATCAATCTTCACTCCAGTTTGTGAGTTGAGACATGCATTGTCCCAGATTTCTCAGGTCTTGGGTTTACACTTCGTGTGAAACTCCTCGAGGTGGAAGACTTATTCGAATTGGAGAGCCACAAACAGCAGAGCCCACGGATTTGGATACCGAGGCCACAGCAGAGCGGTCTGCGGCTGGCCGCCATCGGAAGACGCCAGCAACCCACCGTTCAGATACAAACTTCGAATGGGTGACCAAAGCTTGTGGAAACCAATTAGTTTTTTTTGATTGCATTTAAGTCCGAATACACATAGATGTGGAAATATGTGTGTTTGAGACTGTCGCGCGACTTTGATTGAATCAGCAGAAGTGAGGTCGAAAGAAATGCGCAATATGTTCAGCTTCGAAGAAGCTCTGGTTGGCCTCCCAACCACTGGCACTTTTACAAATCCTTGAACTCTCCAACCACCCTGAGATCCAAGGTGGTGGCATCTGGATCAGGAACTGGGTCAACTGGAACTAGGCGGAGATTGAACCACCTGCAAATGCAAAGGACGTTTGATGTTTTTGTCTACAATCTTCATTGATTACATACTTGATAATTCCTCTTTGCGATTTGCGACACTTTTAATTGTCGTTTGCAGTACAAGCTTGGATAGATTGAAGGGTTATGAGGGGCTTCCACTGCTCAATAGGCTTTTCCAAACACTCACAGAGTGTGCTAGCAAGAAGCGAATGCCGGCGCAGCCCCAAGACTACTGATGCCATCTCTAGAATTGGCCAACATGTAACTACACTTGACCGGCATATGGTGCACGCAGCTCCTTGCAATTCTGTCAACTGTGAGGGTGATCCAGAACCACTGGTGAATGTTCGTCAGATACCCAGACACAGATGGAATGCAGTTGTAGCTGCAAGCGTTGCTCAGTGCCTCCTTGACGGCCGAAAGTTGAAAGACCGAAAGACCCGATCGAACCAGCGCATGAATGGATGCATCAATTGAGGAAGGAATTAACAAACAAGCAAATGCGTGAATGTGTGAACAAGGCCTTTCGCAGAGTGCGCTATCTGTTGACACAAGCTGTTGGTCCTCAGCAACTTTGAACTCTTTTGGCTTTCAATCGCATTTTGTTCGGACTGGAGGGCATTAAGTTTTTTAGGTCATTCAATCCAGGGTAGTGACAGTGCCGTGTTCAGGCAGTATTTGCGCCGGCTGAGAGGCTAATTCCTCCCAAGCTCCGTGTTGGCGACCGCACACAGAGCTTGGGTTGTTCGACATCTTGCTGTCAGTACATTCTGGCAGCTTGGAGCTTGAGTCGGCTTGAGCTCCCTACAGAGCCCAATTCCTACAAGCACAGTTGGGCTTTGAGGTCAAGTTTGGTTAATGTAGAAGCATACAGAAAAATGATTAAAAATGGTTCCTTTTAATCAAGAACAGGTGGAGTCCAGCAATAATTTCCTGGAAGGAACCGTTTTCAAGATTTCCCTGTGCTGCACCTAGCTAGTGAGAGTTGAAGGGAAGTGCGCTCGAAGAGCAGCATCTTTTTTTCCCATAAGCCACTCTCCGCAGCAAAAAGGGACTCATGGTTGACTAGCACGGGATGGGTGGTGACTCGATGAATTCTTCATATCTATGTCGTCCATATCTGTTAGTGGTCGATGCCCGCATTCCTTTGCCTGCTGGGCTGGTGTCTGCAGATGAATTTGGAACAGCTCTTGAACATGAATGCACATGTCATACAGCCGTTTGGGATTGACAGGTTTGCCAACACAATTTAGATGTGGTACGAGTTGTGGGAGTTGAGAACACTTTATATTGTTGTTTGATTATGTCAGGTTTACATGTCATGTACAAATTCATTGGATGAAAATCAACGAAGACTCATCATCATCATCATCATCATCATCATCATCATCATCATCATCATCATCATCATCATCATCATCATCAGCACGAATTTTCCGTTGGTTGATGAGCCGTTCACCCCATGGCGACACGACGCCGAATGGAGGAGCGGCAAAGCGGAAATAGCGATTTTTGCTCCTTCAGCCTTTGATGACTTCACTGGACAGTCAGGATAGACAGGAAGAGCAGCCAACAGCATCTTCCCATGCGTTCGTCTCAGAGATTTTGGCATGCCAAATTCCATTTACTGTATATTATATATAGTCCCAAAAGTTACAATTCATTAGAACATCTCTAAATAACATTCAGAAGTGCGGAAAATTTGGAGATGTTCACAGACAATTCATCTCAGTTGTCACTTTGCTTGGGTGCTCTTCATAAATACCCACCAAGAGAATCATTTGAGATTGAAGATGGACAGAAAAATAAACGAGACCCTCCTTCCAACGGACACCATGGCAACGTGTGGCAAACTATCAGTCTAGATATTCCATTGAAATCAAGGTTGAGGATTGCTGGCAAGGCGGGTCATGACATGCAGTGACTGGAGATCAGTGCCATTTCGGTCCGTGTATGTCTGCCACTTGTCCGACACGACCTTGCTACGAGGTGCCAATGATGCGACAAGTAGCTCCCTTGGGACGTTTGTTAGGTTCCATTCTTAGCGACCCATCCCACAGTGATTTCCTCCTATGTTTTCCAATGGACCATGGCGGATGGCCGCCAGGAGCTTGGCAAGTCCTCAGGCAATGGGCAAGGGATCCTGCAGTACTGATCAGTTGTTAATTCATTGAGTCCGCAACATTGTTGAGATTGTTGTACCGATCAAGTCACGTTGCAACTTCAATTTGTTAGTTGGAATTGGACATGTAACCCCATTCAGCTCACAACATCCATCACGCAGCTTTGTTGCACCAAACGTAACCCTGCTCGCAGCACTCGACCGCGCTAGTGATTGCATTGAGCCTCATTTCAGAACCTTGGCATCAAATTCTGAAATCCGTTCAGCTGTATTTTGTTTTAACATTGACAACAATGAAGCGTGTTTCACAGCAGACAGTAGCTGAAAGGTTGGCATTCAAGCTTGGGAAGAGGAGCTGCTCCTAAGTAGAGCGCTTTTCCTGATTGGGCTGCTGATAGTACCCGCAGCCTTCGGGTCGGACTGCTCAGCCTCGCAGGTCTTTCTGATCTCTGTTAACCATGGACAGTTTTTTCTTCTGTTTTAAAACTGCCCCAAGGCGGCGACGATCGCCAGAGACAGAAGTCTTTGAATTGGTTGAGATCAGTGATACTGCCAGGACATACAACTGGAGTGAAGATTCTGGGTGCCAATGATCAGAGGGAATGATGAACTATGAAATAATGACATGAGATCAGACCATAATGTTGGGTCTGATACTGTACATTTCTTCCACCACCGTTCGCAACATGGTGAATCAAACAAACGGATACAAACGGAGCATGGAAACAGATAAATGTCGCAATCATCCTGACAGGATACAGCCAAAGATTGCTGAGGTGCCGAAGTTTGGAAACCACTTTGGCTGAAACAGATTAGTGCAAAAAATACAAACATCTGAAGTGACTTACAGTGATCGTGTTATTTATACATAAATAAATCTACGGTACCCCCGTAATATTGACTTCTGATTTTGACTGGGACAGGTGCCAGAAGCACTGGTGATGGTCGAAAGCTCAGTTCAAGTGAAACACTACCGGCAACTTTGAAGTTTTTTGCTTGAAAGCTTAGGAATCGTCGCCTTGTTTGGCTGTCTGACATCCCAGTGGCCGTTACTTGAAAAAGATCCGTCCACTATCAACACTTCCTCAACGAAAATATGGTAGCAAGCCTTCTCCGGCAGTTTGTTGTTGCTGGGCATGGGTAAAAAGCTCAGCTGCATTGAATTTATGATTTATGGCTCCTTTCACTCAAGCACTGTGTTTTCGATGGAACAAAAATCACCCACAGTCTTGTAAGGGTGTTTAACAAAAAACCAAGAACATGTTTGCAGCACGACCAACACGCATCATTTTTTGAGCACCGGTGCAATTGTAACTTCCACCTCTCTATACTGTCAACCAGCTTAGTTTCCGGATTTCCTTGGGCTTCAGCTTTTCTCATCATCCATGCTGAGAATGCCATGGACATCCATGGACGTACCCATTCGCTCCAGGACCGGTAAGATTCGATGAACTCACCCCAAAGCCTGGGTGATGACGGAAGACAGAAAGAACTGCAACCTCTTGGAACCAGGAAACAAAGTCAAGGTGAGAGGAAGGAAAGTTTCAACACTTGGGCATCACCAACTTCCAGAAATCCAGGTGAAGCTGTGTTTCCTGAAGAGATTCAGGTGAAATTCAGCCCATCCAAAGAAAACTCTTCAAAGACTGTCTTTTGGTGCAGTAGAACAGAAACGTGGCACTGTCAGGTAGGGACAGAGTTGGTCATCTCCTTGATACCTTTGATAGGTCCCAAAAGGGATCAGGAAATACATGGAGCCTTCACCTTATCTTGGTCAGCAGCAGATGCAGAGAGTGGAGCTCAAGAGTTGCCTCGCACTTTTCAAAGAGATGCTGCCTTTCAGACATTTAGTTGCACTTGGATTGGGCAAAGCTGGGGCCAAACAGATTTTCATGTCAAGTGGACAGGTGACCAACCCATGCAACAGCAAAAACGTAACGTTCGCGTATTTGCGAATGCTGCAAGTCTTTGTGTACATCCACTCTGGCAACATGCTGATGTTACTAGTGAGCTGGTGAACGTTGAAGCTGAGTTCATGGGCAACTGCAACAACGCGGATGTCGATGTTTACACATGGTTTCTACGTTGTCGCCTTCAGCTCCGGGAGTGCATGCGGCGCCTGCGGTGTCCAACGAAGCGAATCCCAGTGCGGGAGGAAAGCATTGGACCAAGCTTTGGTGGACTGGGACCTGATCTGAGTCGATGGAAACCTTCGCTTGGTGTACATTCCACGGTGGTTAAGAGTGAAGTGGATATCAACAAAGGAGAACTTCTCTTCACCTTGAAGTTTTCACAGGTTTCGAAATTGGAAGCTGGTAAAAATGTGTCTTTGACTCTCGTGGATAGATGTACTTGTGTTCATGTGAAAGCAAGCCCTTGGGAGCTGCATCTAAAGGTACCTAGCGGTCATAGCAAAGTCGCGCATGTTCAGGCAGAGCTGGATGTTGGCATGCCACAAATTCCAAACTTGCCTGGGGTGCAGTTGCGGCACAGGACTCCAAGTCTACACCCTGCACCAGGAATTGCAGCTACAAATGTGCCAAACCAATCCAAAATAGCTCCAGGTACTAACCGCGAAAATGACAATGGCTTGTCCAGTGATTGTAGAGGTGGTAGCCCTGCAAAACGTCAGATTTTACTGGCCATTCGAAAAGCTGAAAAAATCAAACAAGATCAAGAAGCTGACAAAGATCTCATGGACAGTCCTAGCAGTCCTAGCAGTCCTGGGAGTCTGAGTCCTCGTAGTCCTGGCAGTGGCCCTGTGAAGGCTGGCAGAGTGGTTTTGGAACCAGTGCCTTGCAAGCTTTCCCCCAGATCTGACACTCCAGTTGAGCTGAAACAGCCACGTTTGGAAGAGTCGCAGTTGTCACCGGTCCCGATGGTTCAGACTGTGTCCACCCTTTTGCAACACGTTGGAACTTCAACTTCCACTTATGATGCCACATCTCCTAGAAGATATATGCCCTCAGAGCCACTGCCAAATCACACTGGGTGGAGCAAGAAGAAAAAATCTAAAAGCAAGAGCCCTTCAAAGAAGCAAAGGGACTTTGCAAAAAATTACTGGTAGTCACAGAGCTGTGCTGTGGTTTCCTTGGACCTTGCTCTGACTGATGACTTTCCAAGATGCACGTCGTATGGAGTGCGAGCGTTGGCATTTGTCACAAGACGATCAATTGTCCGCCATCTTCCATCACGGGACGCAAACCGCTCCATCTGACACGCGAATCCTGATATGGTCTCCAAAGCCCTTGGTATCATGTTTGAGCTGCTTGTCAGGGGGTCAAAGAGTCCTCCAAGCAGCTTGGGCAGATGGGTTCAGTGTCAGAGATAGTGTCAGCAACTATCCATTGTCGTGCACTACTGTCTGGCTGTGTGCTGAAAGAAAAGTGGTTTTGCATTCATTTCTAGCCACTTCCAGGATTGTACTCCCTTTTTGCAAAGTTGTTGCGATTCATATTTGAGGACAATGTGTGGGCTAAAGGGACTACTTTCTGTCTTTGAGTCTTTGGCTCATGTCTTTTGCCCACACAAGCTCTTTCATGTTCACTTCAAATCACTTGACAAGCTCAAATCATCATTATTCCATCCTCTACACAAACCGAGAGTGGGAACTACTAAAAGCATGTAAAACGCAGGTGTGGGGAGAGATCTTTTCATTTAACGGTGACACGAACAATTCAGCCTTCACAAATCCAGCATCGTCCATCCTGTCGCATAGCGTGAAGCTTAGTACTGCTGGTGGCTTGAAGGCTTGGTAGTGGATGGTAGTGGTAGGTTGTGTTTTTTTAACGAAGAGTTTGATTGGTTTATCAGTTTATTCATGTCCGGCTTAGAACCAGGTGATGACTGCGGAAAGAACCGTCTTGAAGGCGCACATTGTTCTTCCCATTCAGCGTTCCTGAGTTCTCTACGAGCATTTTGAGCTGTCATGGTGATTCAAAGCAACAAACATGAACAAACACGTGATCTCCACGTAATCCGTGACAGCTTTTGCTTCTCATGGCCAAATGTGCATTTAGAATAAACATGTTTGTTCATCAGTTGTTTTCAACTTTCAACTTTCATTGGATTCTGTTATTTGAATTCAGTGCAACGTTCTCTTTTAGTCTATTGACTGCGAGTTTTTTTCCCACGGAAATGACATGCAAGCTTTGTACGGAAGGCTCTCGCTGAGGAGGCAAAGACAAGAATTGCAACTGGCCCAGTCTTGGATTGTGGATGTCACAGTCTCACACAGCAAGGCAATGAAGTTGAAACTCCCTTAGGCCGAGGAGATAGCAGATAGAGCGGATATAGCTTGCGATGAGGCTTGTGTCGCTTCTGTCAGATTGGCAATTGGCAATTGAGTTTACAGCTCATCAAGTACAGGTACAGTACTTGATCGCGTCAGCGTTGCGGCATTTGCCTCCAGAACTGCGGGCTACGCTGCCTTGAAATTTGGAATTTCGCAATCTGCGAGTGGTCTGCTGTTGAATTTTGTAAGCTTATTTTTTATAGGCAAACAGGGAAAAAATATTACTGTAGTAACATGTGCAGAATCAAAATTAAAGACAAGCAAAAAAGCATTGAAAAAAACAACAGGCATCAATCTGTTTCTCTGAAATCCAACCAAAATGACCATGAAAGGCTATGCCAGCCAGACAAGCGCTTCAATCACTTTTCAGTGAGCAGGTTCGCTTGAATCAGGCGCTTCAGACGTTTCAAGTAGAATCGAAATTATCACATGCCCATGAGCAAGACAACATTTGAGAAGCTTTTATTTAACGGAGACCTTTGATATGATGCAATGGAAATGTGAGTATTGAACATCATGTGGCAGGGTTCTGGTTTGTTTGAAGGTTGATTCTCATGCATCATTTTACACACATAGACTAGACAGATACATCACTCTCAGGTAGCCCAAGAAGCCTCCAGCTCAACCGACACACCGGAGCCTCCCAGGCTGGACCTGAAGCACCATGTTGTGTCCCTCTTGTATTGAAGATACTCAAGATATTAAACGGAGATTTCAAGCGACTTCTAACTTCTAAATCTAAAAAGAGATTAAAGATGCCATCCCTCATCAAACAAAAGCCGTCAGTTTCTTGCTTTGCACATTCGGAAACTTCTAGAGCCAATCCAACATTGAGGCAGCCATTAGACCCGGTCACTTCGCGACGTGACCTTCGTGGGAACGTCTCATCTTTGATAAGTCTTTTTCAGGAGTGTGGCTGCCTGGCTGCCGCTTGTCAATCTACTTTCGCTGCACAAAAAGATGTCTAACTTGTGGCAAGGATCCCTCCAGGCAAGGAGCCTCTCAAGGCATGTCTCAGAATTGGCTGCGAGAAAGGGTACAGCTCAAACGACTGGAAAGCTGTTGCAAAAAAAAAGTTTTTTGAATTTTGAGGAGCTAAGAGCAGATTCATTAATGTACTGGTAAAATCATGTCACATTGGACGTATCGAATCCAGAAGCAAAGACAACTCTGGAAGCAAGAGTTGTTGCTTGTTGCATCATGCTGTCAAGCCATGTCAAGCCGTTTCCGAAGGCTGCACAGTGAGATGAAGTGTTCGCAGATCGCATCATCGTAGCATCCCTGGTAGTCTGGTGACGTCCAAACGAGCCGCGCACATAGACCTGCGCATATTGTAAATGTCCAAATTAGGCGAATTCGTGCAAACTGAAATCCGTGCAACAGCCAGTCATGATGCTTCACTTCCGCAAAATGCAAAATGTTGCACGCTATTGTCAAGTCGAAATGAGTTTAATAGTGACCACAGCCAGAGCAACCACTCCCCATGGGTGCATGTGTGCAATGTAGGAAATCAGAGCATGGACGTTGCCGGTCCATTGGCTCCGAATGCTTTCCGGTGTCCGCAGCCATCTGGATCCAATTGGATGGCAAATGACAACTGGACTGCCAATTCCGACACATACTCTTTACCTGTTCATGCCACTGGCAAAAAAGCTTTCAGATTTCATTTTTCACCTCAAACAACCAATACTTGTAGACACTAGTCCTTTTGATATCTTGTACTTACTCTATTTAGTAAGCCGAACTTTAGAAAACAAATTCGCTAGATGGATTGCCAATGAGATGACCATGGGAAACGATGGAGGAAGACGAGAGAAGTTCTGAGGCATGGCCTTTGGGGCCACGGAACCACCACCTGTTCGTTCTGATGGGCAGCTGTGTGCAGCAATTTTTGTGACCCTTGCAATCTAAAAACACTTAACAATTGACAGTTAACAGCATATGTTAACGTAGCATTTTTGATGATGTGTAGTTGGACAATAACATGTCGGATTATATCATTATGGCAAGTGAAAACGAAAAACTTCGAACCGTGACATCAGTACCAGTGCCGGGGATGAATCTGAACGAATCAACTGCCACCTCCTGCTACTGTACCATGTGCTTGACAAGGATTTATTCCTACCCTCCAAGTCTCCTGGGGATTTATCTTCGCTGAGACCAAGAGCAGTGGGAAAACATGTATAAAAGGCCTGTGGGGCTCTCTGGGCTTATGAAGTAATGCGCGCCCCATTCATTATGACAAAATTTCACAAAAAAGCACTCTTCACCATTCCTCATTAATTTTCTCATTTGCTATCTTCTCCACCTTCTTCATTTTCCATTTGTCATACCACGAACTTTTTGCCTAGGCTTCTTCATTTTTTTTAAAATGTCAATGGCGCATCTCTATCTTTTTGAATATTATTGTGCCTAGTCTTGTAGAGTTTCTTTTGTATAGGGTGTCTGAAAGATCAGTCACAATGCATTGTCAAAGTTTCTCATAGTTTTTTAATTTCTTTGCGAAAAAATCCGTGACTGCTTTGGTAATGGCGTTGACTTTCCTTCGCACCATATTTTTGATTTACCCGCGCCCATATCTGTTTTACCATTAGTATCAGTTCCATTATCTACCATGTGTCCTTGCATTAAGTCCCACACTTCTTTTCTTTCATTATAATCGATCATTATTACCATGCAGGCAAAAGGTTTTAAGAATTTCTAGGCATTTCTTTCTAAGGCTGATTTTCTACGGTCAATTCTAGTTATTATAGTATATAAGTGAATGTCAAAACGTGACAAAAGAGCGAATTGTGTCAAATATCTAGAATCTATAACAACTTTGGCGTTGCTTCAGTACTGGTAGTACCCAAGCAACACTGCAGAAAGTAGAAAGTAAGACAGCAAGAACCGCAGTTCCTCACAATTCTCCTCTTTATAGCCCTTTGATGCCCTTTGTATCTATGTATTTCTGAACTGGTCTGCAGGCAGCTTCTCCAACGAGGCAGTTGTCAATTTTGCGGCTGAAAAGCTCAAATCTGAGGATCCAGCCACTGGATGCCCTTCAGATTTGAGCTTTTCAGCCGCAAAAGTCCAGCTCAGGTGCCTGTCATTTTTTTCTACCCCTCCGACATTCTCAGTTTCTCATGAATGTAACACAAATTTGCAACGTCTCGTAGAGCAACATACACTGATTCTGTACAACCAGCATTGAAGCTTTCTCCTAATCCATTGGGCCATTGCAGGCTGCCATTGCGGTCTGCCACGAGGTTGAAAGCTGTGTAAAAAGGTGTAGATCTGTTCCTGACACAATAACAACCAGGGAAGATGTTTGACGTATTTTTGAGACAGCAACCCAACAAACAGATTAAGAAATATAGAGGTTGTAATTCATACAGCCGTTTCTGCCCTTGAAGAATACCACATCGAGACAATGGACAGGGCAGGGTGCCGCTAGCGAAAGAACCAGAAGCACAAATATCAGAAAAAAACATGTAAATACGGTTTAGTAGTCATTGCCGCGTTCTGCAAGTTAGCCAAAATAATTCCAATGAAGGTGAAGAAGAGTGAAAGCGCTTTTTCTTTGAAAGAGGGATCAAAAGAAGGAGCATATAAAGCGACAGTGGTGGTGGAGGCTTACAACCTACATCAATTCCCAAACAGTTCCAATGCGGCTAAACAATTTTTCAACACCATCAAGCATATTTGAGAATATGACGCATGAGAAAGTGAGATTCAACAAAGCAGACTGAACAAAAACTGCTAACACTAGTATTATTGAACAAATACAATAATACACTAAAACACCCTTAGTTGAAATGACGTGTAAAGAGGCCCGCAAAGATACAAACCATCTCGAGGTTGGTGTCAATCTTACATTGAAATCACATGATGAAACTAGACATTGCATAAGGCATAAGGTTCATTGTGTGCTGGCATAATGAACGGATGAAATGATGAATGAGGTGAATACGTACAGCAAAAACTGTACAAAGCTAAGCAAAAGAAATCACAAGAGATAAGAGATACACATATTAAAAATGAAGCAGCTTAGGTGAAAAGTTCGTGACCTGACAAATCGAAAATTAAAAAGCTGGAGAAGAGAGAAGATGGGAAACTGAATGAGGTAAGGCGAAAAGTTTGGGTGAACATTTGTGATAATCAATGGGGTGCGCATTACTCCATAAGCCCCTAGAGTCGCCAGGGGCGCCCTTTTGGTGGGTTGGGCGTTCGATCTCCTTGCTCTGGGGGTGCGTGGATGTCGGTGAAGATTATACTTAGGAGGCTGATGATGATGACGATGACGATAACGACGACAATGGCGATGATTCTGATGAGGATGTCGACAGTTTCATCCCCAGTCTTGATCTTCATCGTCTGCTTCATCATTCTCATTTTTGTCGTGCTATTCGTTTGCTTCAGCTTCGCCATGATTTTCTTGATCCTCTTCATCTTCTTCTTTTGTCTTCTCTTCCTTTCCTTCATCTTCTTCATTTTCTTCACCCTTCATCTTCAATCTTCTTTATTTTCTGCCTCTTCCCTTCTTCTTCGCGTTCATCTTTTTTCTTCATACTCTCACTATCTACTTCATTTTCTCATGAGATGATCAGGATGATGAGTTATTTCCCTTGCCGACTTATCCCCTGCTATTCTTTCCCTTTGCTTTAGTTTTCGTTCACCCCCCCTGCACTCAAGTTTCTGCTCGCAAGGCTGAATCCCCAGCTATGAATTCACCGAGCGTTTGGCACCCAAGTTTACATGCATATCATGGATGATGCCTTGAAACCAAGCTGCTGGTTTCAATGGCATTTCTTTTCACAGGTAGGTTGAACACAGCATTCTTGAGCTTTTGGATATCGTCAAGGCCACTCCATCTTCTTAACTTTTGAGACTTGGTATGGAACAACATGTAGCATCATGGAACAGTTCAGTTGCAAAGAATTCACGTGAAATGAATGGCATTGATCTATACAGTGCCAACGTATCGCCTGCAACATGTTTCTGGCTTATCCAGGTACTATAATTCATGGTGCCCATGGAGTTGGTAAAGCATTATATAGCAAATGGATGCAAATGAATGCAGATGATATTACGCAATATGCTGGATAAGTAACATCAACATCCAAATATAGAGCATCGATGCACTGGCAAAGTGTCAAGACATCTCAAATCTTTATTTTTTGTCAAGACGTCCATGGCAGATTTGAGTGTCCTCCAACTCAACTTGATCAGCTTTAGTGTCACAGCATCACAGCACAGTGCATGTTTTCCAGGAGATATCGGAATTGAAGATTCTTTCTGCTGCACAAATGTCTTTGCGAAGCTGCTAAGCAGACTTCCCCGCTTAGCATTGAATGGCCCCGCCTTGGGCTTGTTGGTGATGCCCTGGCCTCATTGCGAGAATCCTTTGAGTTGCCCCTGTTAGACGGGAAAGTTTTTCAATTTCGAGAAATTAGAAGTATCTAGAAGGCATCCTTGATCCTTCTGAACATTTTTCTGATCCCAAGCATCGATGCGTGCAAAGGCCAACTTCCCATGCAACCGATGAATGTGCGTGAAACT
Source organism: Breviolum minutum Mf 1.05b.01 (assembly GCA_000507305.1). Lineage (NCBI taxonomy): Eukaryota > Dinophyceae > Suessiales > Symbiodiniaceae > Breviolum > Breviolum minutum. The sequence goes on along the minus strand of DF240658.1, from coordinate 113 downwards.
GAGCCAACTCTATACAACAACCAATTGATATCACGAAAGCTGCTGCAGCAGCTGGAGTTGTATCTGCTTTAGCAGTGTAGGGGTGGTGGTGTTGACGGTAACAGTGAAATTTC
>DF240657.1:85393-98692 GCA_000507305.1 Breviolum minutum Mf 1.05b.01 | reverse complement strand
CTATGATAGACAAAATTATCAAAAGCTTTGCAAAGCGAAGCCGGAACACCAAAAGCGAAGCCTCCAACGATAGTCCACTTTCAGGCCTTTTCATTTTGCCGATCGCTCAAATGAATTCTGCTTCGTTTGATTCATCCCATATGTTATATGAGGTTATCATGGTCATACATCTTCATACATGTTCCATTCGTGTTGCAGGCATACCAATCGAACTGAGTCGCTACGTCTATTAGTCAGCAGATAACGAGATAAATGAGATAAGATCCGTAAACTTAAAGCACATCTATATACATCTACTATCATCTACTGGTACCAGATGGTGTCGTGGGTGGCTCAGCGGAGGGTTTGCGCCAGGGCCTCCAGGAGGAGCAGGTGCTGGCAGAGGGATTGCAGAGCCGACTTTTGAGGACTTGGAACTTTTGAGGGATGTCAGACGAGTCGAATTGTTTGTGTTAAATTTGTGTTGAGATTTCTTCCCATCTGAAACAGTCCTGCACTTCCCCACCTCTGACGACAGGAACCATCCGCAAAGGGTCGCAAGGGCGATGGACGTGGAGAAGATGCAGAAGCTCCAGAGAAACAGTCAGGAGAGAAGACTGCAGCACGACACAAAGCACAGGGCTATGCAGCCGCAGGTGCACAAGCTGACAATGTCATGTTTGTGCAAGCAACACTTGGCAACACTTGGCAACACTTGAACTTTGGAGAGCAGTGATGGCTGGCAGGTAAGCTTACGGATCAAGACTTCGACGACATCATTGGCCGAATGACAAAGTTGGGACCTGATGGAAAGCCTGTGGTCCAGGTCCAAGCCTTGGCCGGTGTGGCGAACCTGGAGTGTGTGGCATGTGGGAAAAGCATAGAGAGAGAAAAGCTACCAATCTCACGGGGTTCGCCAAATTGAAGGGGAATCGAGGTCAGTTGTAGCTATGAGGATGAGGGCCTTTTCCGATTTTCATGATATTTCTGGCCAAGCACAGGTTTCACAATTTCCCATCATTTCCTGGTTCATACTCCCAGTCTTGATCTGGCCAGACAATATACCATGCATCACCACGTGATCAGGTCAGCAGACCGGCAGCACCAGCACCTGCGACTGAAGGCAACTGACATAGCAAGCAAAACCCTGCGACAGAGGTGAATGTTGAGTCACCAGAGGGCTGACACTTGCTATGAATGTGGTATGATTCAGTACGATATGAATTCATGGATGTCATCCGTGGTGCGTATCTATTTATCTATCTATCCAGCCATCCACAAATCCCTCCATCCATCCGCCCATCCACCTATCCAGCCACGCATCCACCTATCCATCCATGGTCCATCCGTCCTATTGATTGTAGATAGGTTACATGTTTGCAATGTTGAAGACGTTATTTCCCATTTGCTATCCTTCCGAATCAGCCGATTCCCCCTTTCGAGCAGGTTCAGAGGCACGGAACTCTCCATCCCTGGGGCCAGCTCCAGCACCAGATGTTGAGCGCAAACCCTTGCAGCTTACAACGGCCATGTTCTCATCTGGCGAAAAGAACTTGTAGGAAAATGATACGGCCAAGTGGACAGATGGTACAACTCCCAACAGTTCATTCCAGTGGAAGACAATTATCAAATACTTCTGAATTAAACTGATACATAGGAAACGCATCATGAGCGAACAATTCCCAGATGGTGCACTTGAACTGACTAGCCTCTAGTTTCCAAGGGGTCATCAGATAGAATGTGAAAACACAACTGCAGCCTTGGTGCAGAACAAGGTTCGCCACGATGTTTGTAGGTTGACCCCCAAAAGTTGCCTGCACATCGCTGCAGTAAGGCCAGCAAATCACAGCAAAAGCATGATGTCGTGTTGCAAGGCACGGCCAAACTCAGCTGGGAGTTTATGCATTTTGCCTGATCCGTTCAGTCTGGCGGGCAGGCCATTCTCGGCCAGTGACATACATCGCTTTTGATGAAACGGGCAAAGTTCTGTACACTTGTGGCAAGGACATATGCTGTATAGGGGTCGTGTCAGAAGATTGAAAACACTATTTGGGACAATCTTGTCATTGCTTGGATCACCTTCCAACAGGACAAGCTTGTCATTGCTTGGAGTGTGCCAGATGGGGAGCCAGACCCTCAGTGGGTGCGGCAGTCAATGAAGATCGTGGTTCAAGTTGAAGCATCGGAGGTGCTTGCGCAAGTATGAAGGGCACAGGCTCCTTTCTGTTTGGCTTGCTTGCAAAAGCACATGATTTTGATGATGTTGATTCCCAAAAAGCCTTCTATGGGAGCAACATTTTGCTTGCAGGGGTGCAGTTTGGGCATGCTCCTACTTGAACAACAACGATGAGAGCTTACTTCTGACCTGTGGTGCTGACAACTACGTTCTGCTCTGGCAGGTGGCAGAATTTCGTTAAGTTTAGAATAGCAAGGCAGCAATACTATTACGTAAGTTTAAATAACCCCACCAATCATCTCCCATTACTTGCATTCACAGACGTCACATGCCCCTCCACACAACACCTTCCGCCACCGGACTTGTCAGGCAGAGTCTGCGGAGATTCTCTGTGAGGCGAGAGATGTTGAGCTAAGCAGGGAGACACAGAGTACCAGTCGCATGAGCCGCTCAGGTGGAGCTACCTGGCGTCGTTCGATGTGTGGAGTGGTCTCATTTACTCAGCCTTCGCTTTGCATGTTGCTGCAACGGCTTCAAGGTCGGTCAACTGCTGATGAGTTGTAGTCGGATGCAAGATAGAAAACTCATGGAATCCGGATAGGCAACATGCGGGAGCATTTGCATGATTCATCAGGGTTCAATTTGCAATGGGGTGGGCATCGCAAGTACAAGGGGGATGCCTTTGCGACCTTTGCCTCAAATTGATTCAAATGTCATTTGCAGTAGCAAGATTAGCCGGGGCACTTTCCGAACACTTTCCTTTCTAAGCCTGGAAAGAAGCCAGTTTTGATTCCATGGGGGTTGGCCTGCACATGAGACTGCCAGAGCCGCTTGAAAGTGTGGCCAACTTTGGCAAGAGTCCAAGAGCCGCTATCTCGTTCTCAAGCCACCAGTAAACCGAGAAGAAAGTGCTCAGATGTGCCTGGACTTTCTGGGCTTTGCCCGCTCTTATTCCTGATTTATCCCGACTCTGACTCCTGATCATCTTGTTCCTGATGAACATGTTCCTGATGATCTTGTTCATTCTTTTGATTCTTTCCCACACCTTGAAGAACTGCAACTTCACCTCTTCGCCAAAAGATGCGCCTTGTAGTTGGTTGAACTCCGAAGCTGCACCCAAAAGACATCCCTCTGACTCGTCTACTCTCTGTTCTTCTCCCACGTCTGATCACACATTGCTCACCAAAGTCCTTCAATGAATCATCGATGACATCAGCGCCTCCCTGGTGTTGATTGTGCAAGTCGCTCTGTGACTTGCTGGGTGTTGTTCGGGGTGTCTTAGCAGAATCCCTCGCTGGCATAGCTGGTATCAGAGAAACATCTCATGCGTTAGAGTGTATTGAAATTATTGAATTAGCCAGCAAGATGCATTTTGAGGGCTTGTGTTTCTTTCATTGCTATCTGGGGTCTCTGCTGGTATATTTTTTCTTTCTTGACGCGCTCTTTTTTCATGCCTGAACAGAGTTTTCCTTCCGCAACGCGGTGGCTGTGGTAGGCCAAGCCCGCAGCCATTGAAGTCTTCGAATTCATCAACTTCAATGGAGCTTGGAACCGAGACACGGAGGAGTCAGTTACAGAGACGCTTTCGCAATGACATTTGATGATGCTTGGATATTGGGAAGAATTGTGGGCGATTCGGTGATATTTGGTGCCAAGACTATCAACACTTTCAAACATGCTTCATGAATCAGGCCATGACGTCAAAGCGCTGCGCCTCCATTGCAGTTCCGAAGCAGCTGCACTCAGATTCAGCAGCTGCACGAACGAGGGAAAGTCATACAGATTCTACTTTCAGGGCAGTTGGGAAGGCAAGAATCTATTGAATCTATTGTAAATGTATGTAAATGCCAATGTATTCTATGTACTTGCAACTTGCGTGTCATGTGATGTGCGTGTTTCTTTCTCGTTTCTACAAGCCAAAGCTTGTCTCACCTTGCCATCAAGGTTGCCATCTGCAGCAACACAAGTTGCTTGGGCTGGGCCCTACCGGGAGTGGTTGTGCTCGGTGCATGATTCTCGACTGCATGCAACATGTTTCCGGTAGGTCCCAGTAGGTCCTTAGGACATCTAAAGCTTTATTTGCTCGCGGAAAGATGTTCCCGACGGGAAGTTTGACATTTCATTGCGTTTGTCCAGACGCATGTCGGTCATCAGCACTTCACAGCATGAGAGCATGCCTAGACTACTCCTGTTCTTTCTTCTGGATGCTTCACGGTATGTGAGAGCATCACATTTTCCAAGTTTTTGATAATTTGAATGCGAATTTGTGCAACAGCCCTGCATGTTTCAAAACGTATCAAGTATGCAACACACACCCATAGAATATGTCTTATAATCGGATATATGATCTATTACTGTATGATATGTAATTAATTCTATTACTACTTAGTAGATATATGCACATACATATGCACATATACATTGCATGGATTCCAAAAAAAGCACTAGGTTTTGCAGTGGTTTGTTTGATGAAAGACACTTGTACGTTTCGGGTTCAACTTAGATGCAAGGACGCTGGCCTCGTCATTTTCTGGAACGCAGTTACAGGGTCGGAGATGGCGCGATTGTCTGCTCATGAGGACTTGTGGGTTCGGTTCGTTTGGTTTCATCAAGCAAAGCTACCTTGTGGGAACGGGGAAGGTACAACACTTAAATAAGAGCGATAGCCCGGCTTCCATCTGGATGTTGCAGCAAACTGCCATCATTTCTCTGGCAACGTGGAGGATGCAGTGTCCAAGATCGCAATCCCAAATTCTGATGGCAGACTGCTGGCAACATGCGGAAGACAAGACATGGAGGCATGATTTGGATTGATTTGGTAACATCGATGATGAAGGAATCTCACTAAAAGTGATTTGGCTCCTTCAAATGGCAGTCCCCTCAGCTCGAAGTGTTGGCCATTGTCCTGGCACAGGTGAGACTCTGGTGTTTGGCAAGGCCAGAAAGCGATGAAGAGGAGAGTGACTTCGATGACATGGATGGTATCTTGGCATATGCAACTAGCACCAAACTATTATGTAAATTTATAAAACTGTCCGATTCGTTGCTATCGTTGATTTTTTGCTCCAAGACAGTTCACAGACCCAACGATTTCAGACCTCGAGGTGGCAAGCCGATGCCCGAGCTGATGCGGAACTTTACCTGTGATCGGCCGCTCAATTGTGTTGCTATTCGGCCGTCGCTTCTTGGTTGCACTCCGAAGTTAGCACCCGCTGATTCAACAGATGTAAATGACCTCTTATGCCTTACTTTAATAAATGTCATGCAGTGCCATCCAGTTCTGCAACACAAAGTTGGCAATGGAAACTTTGTACATGGCTGCCCTGGACAAACTTCTTGTTGCTCCTTTAATCATTCAGATCTTCAAATTGGTTTTCAGGCTGACCTTCCAGCAAGCTGCTACACAGGAGACTCTTCGCATTTTTTTTCTGGACGCCTTTGTCATAATTTGCTGGCCACCTCAGCCATTTGCAGCCAGGATGCTGAAGGTGGCGGTTGCATGCTCCTTGCGGGTGGTGGGCAAGATGCCCGCGACGTGGCCTTGGTTGGTGTGCCTTGGGCAGCACTGGATTTCGAAATTGAAGTCCCTTGAGGTGTTGGGATGAATTGCGTCTGATATCTCGGGTGTTTGTCATATTTTGTGATCCCATATGTGTCGAGTCAAGTTTGCAAGTCTTGCAGGCAGGAACAGATGTTGATCAGCTGTGGCCCCAGCATTTTGCATCTGCAAAAGGAAAACAATAGAGACAGGATTGGTACCAGTGACGGCCGGGCCAAGACTGCAAGGTTTGAACCGATACCTTTGAGATTTACTCATATGTCCTCTGCAGATGCAGCGGTTCCGCTGGGCTGCATGGCAGCAGAGCAACTTCTTTTGCTTGAGTGGTTTGAGGGGAGGGCAGTGTGGGGGTTTATGCGGTATCCAATTTAAACCAATTGAAAGGAGTTCAGACTAAAAGAATAGAATCCCGCGGTTTCAGAGAAATTGAAACGCATGCTGCACATGTGCAGCCTTATTTTGGTGCTTTTTTTCCAAAGATTTTCCACTTCTTCCCAGCGTTGTGTTTGTGTGTTGTATTTTGTGGATTTTTGCAGCGTTGGCAGGTATAGAAAATTATCCAGCTGAAGGAGCGTCGTGGTCTCAGCTGATTTCCACAAAAGATTTTTGCTGCAAATTCTCAGCCAAGGTGGGATCCCAAGATCCGGAAAGGTGGTCACTTTGGTGCGACGCCAAGAGAGATGATGCAATCCAGATGGTGGGTGGGTTGCTGGATGTAAATTTTGATTGATAGAGATTGCTGGATCTGATGTCCTGATGTCCAAATTTCGCGTTTCCAGGGCCATTGCATGCCCTGGCCTTTAGCCCTGATGTTGCTTGGCAGAAATGTGGCGGGTTGCTTCGTGCGGCGACTGACCTGTCGTGATTCGTTGAGGCCAAGCTGTGCGCAAGTGGCTCTGAAGATGGAAACGTTCGGTTGAGAGAGCTGCATTGAAGGTGCGATGAACGCGATGAAAAAGAACTGCCCCGGCAATTTGTTCAAAACAAAGGATAGAAACTCAAGGCAAATGGATGCCCATGTATTCTTAGTCTTATTCACAATTATTGACTGTACATAGTCTAACAATATGTAACATGCATGTGTGTATATGTATGATATGGATTCCTCCATAGCGCTAACTCAACTTTTCTGGGCCTGGGCCCAAAACAGTCAGTGATTTACTGGACCCGTAGTTTGCCACGTGGCCCAGTACACAGATGCGGATGCTGCTGATTGGATACTTAATGTGTGGGGATGTTTATTTGCCGAGTAGAAAGGCTCTCATGCACAGCATTTCGCCTCAGAGAGAAGGAACCAGCATTTGCTCACTGTAGCCTGAGAAGATTCTGGCAAATACAACACTATCTTATCCACCAAATTCACTACCAGGCAAGTATAAATGGTAAGGGCCAACACAGATAGCAACTAGAACAACCACTAAACTGTGCCACTTTGGTATACACCAGTGTCTTGGGAGTGGTCTTGGCATTCGAAGCTAGAGAAAGTTAGACTGGTCGTTTGATGGTCTTTTTTGATAGTCTTGTATTATCTTGTATCTTCACAGGGTATCTATTGAACGCCTTCTTGCTTCTGTTGCCTCCATGTGATCGCTCTCCGAGATGACTTGTAGACTGCCTACTTGCGGCCAAGTCACGATCATGGACGTTGCACCTGTGTCTACAAAGCCCTTCAGATCTAGCACAGGTCTTGCTGCGCACCTGCCACAGGTTGGCACGAACACAAGGGTATCTGCGTTTCAACTGTCTGGCTCACACCGTCCATGTATCCAAGCAAGACTGCGAAGTCTGGCTTCAGCTGCCCTGGTGGCCATTTCAGTGCGGCATGGAAGACTTCAGGAAAGTTTAACCAAAGCAAGGTGCAGCCGGAATGTGCCCAATGAGGAGTTTTTCGAAGTAGAACTGGATACGCAACAGCCCGCAGCAGTGGCCGAAATACTCTTCGGAATGGGGGCCATTTCTTCGTCCTTTTGCGAGTGTCCTCAGCAGACTCCAAGATTCAAGGTGACAGCTCAGTTTGACCATGCAATTGATATTGAGAGGTGTTCCTCCATTCTGATGACCGCGCTGGATCTGCAAGCAAGGCCAGCCTTGACGTTGCGAGGGCTGGGCCCAGGAACATGGATTGATCACTTTCCTTTGTGCGAGGGATTTGAGGTGCGCTTGCCTTGTCATGAGGAAGCCCGTGGGTTTGCGACCGGAGAGCGGTGCTCCGGAAGGGCAAGATCTGTTGTTTACCTTGAAGGCAGCACAGCTTTTGGTGCTGGTCGGGGCCCTTGTAGTGACCCGAGGTCACACTGACAGCTGTAAAGCGTTGTTAAAAATGCTTGCCTGGCACTGGTGCAATGTAGGGGGACGTGATACCTGGGAGTGGAGAAGTTGAGGTGATCATCCGACCACACGGGGTGCGGCAAGATTCTTGAAAGACAACATATCCACCGGTCTGGTGCTGAGATCTCTTGCACCAGGCGACGTTTTATGACATCTTGGAGATGCTGAGGTGATTGGGTCCTGGACTACGGAACAGGGTCGGGTGTGCTTGCCCTGTGTGTACCTTGGCTATGATGAAGGGAGTGGGGATCCGGGATGTGGTGGACTGGTTCAGCAACTTGCCTTTCTGAGGCATCAATGTGCGGGGCTGGGCAAGTGCTTGGACTGGACATTGATTCTGAAGCCATTGAATCAGCTAGAAGAAGCTTGTCGTTGAATCAAGCAAGAGGCAGCTTGAACCTACAAGCCAAAATTGACTTTCAGAAAGTACCTGAAGATCCTGAAGATGCATTCGATTTCGTCGACTCCATTAGAGTCAAGGACCTGCAGTGGGAAAGGAGAGGGGGAGCATCTTGTCTTGAAGCCAACCAGGCCATCAAAAAGGGCATGACAACATCCCTACATCCTACAGCGGTGATTGGTCATGAGCAATGAGACGTTGATACATGTGCTGAATATGTGCAAGCTGTATCAAGCTGTCATGTTGTGACCATAAGACTATCATGAGACTGGAGGATGGTGTTGGCTTTGACATCGTGGTGGCCAACATCCTCTACGATCCGCTGCTTGCCTTGGCTGACACTCTTGGAAGAGCTTTGGTGCCAGGTGGTAAGCTTTGTTTGACCGGCTTGCGGAGCGAGCAAATCCCAGCAATCCAAAGTGCTTACTGGGAACGCTTCCAGAACTTTCAAAGTAGACAGCTGAGTGGCGGATGGTGCCTCATCACAGCGATTCAAAAGAGAACCAAAAGTTGAATAGCAGAGAAAAGATTTTAAAGATGCAATGGAAGTATTATTAATCCTTTTTGGAATGTCTAGTGATTACATCAGTGCTTAACTATGTCAGGACTTGGAGGGGTGTGATATTTGGGGTATGTAAAAAATCATATATGACAGGCCAGGCTTTGAGAGTCTTTGATCTATACTGCATTTGCGTCTTTGTCTGGCCATGCTTGTCCGCATGGGATGTCATGTTTCCTGCAGAACTAGGTTCGAAGGTATGTCAGTGGGATTGCAGTTGTAGCTAGGGTAGCTAGGGATTTCTGCTTGAACGATGAAGTCAGAGAGAACGGGCCGTTCCGGTGAACCTATGAGCTGCTTTAAGCAGATCATTTTCCCAATGGAACCAGGGCCCATGCAGTCGACTGTCCAAGCAGACTTCATCCATCATTCTCATTTTCAACCGCCCACAGTGGCTGTCAAGGATACATCATCTATTTTGACCAAGGACCAAGTGGAGGGGAAGTTTCAGGGCATGACTTGCTATGTGGAAGACTACACAAAGAAGCCAGCCTCGTGTCGCCCAAAACCATTGAGAAGCACAGGCCCAGTCTATGCACGTCATTTCCTGCAACATGCGGGATGCAACCAGTTTGCGACAACCTATGGCGAGCACTTTGCTCGCCGCGAGCCAGATGATGGAAGCACCGGGCGTACCCTTGACAGCCATTCCTCGTCTTTGGGGCCCTTTAGGTGCAAACGTTTTGAGGGGGAGTCAAGCTACACCCATCAGTTCCCCAAACCGGAGAAGGGGACGGGGCCTCGGACTGGAGGAGCCGCTCGAACTGGAGATGACAATAAGTCTACTCTGACTGATGCTGCAAGAGCTTGCATTTTTGATAGCCAAAGTATTTACCAGGAATCATTCCTAAGGCATATCAAGCCTGGGAAGCAAGAAAGTCTTAGACCACTTGGCGCCTTGCAAGGAGGTCAAGCCTTTAGTGGTTCATCTGAATACAAGTCAGTCTATACAACCTGGCCTCGGCTCCAAAAATGGATGTATTGACATGAAAGTGAGTGGCCAGAGGTGATACCTAGGGTGAAAGATTTGAACAGCAATATCTTTTACCATTCCACCTTGCGTTTCATTGGTGTTTCACTTCTTCATTCAACCATTTTGGTTGGATGCCCAGATCATCCCACATATGGAGCGAAGTGTATGCAAAACAGGGCTTGCCCGGATAAGATTCCTTGAGATTCAGAAGCCAAAACCTGCTGGTAGCCTGCTTGTTTTCTTATCGAACTATTTCCATTCGTTTTTGTTATGAAGCAAGGCTTAGCCAATACTGCCAATACCATTGAAACAGAAGCTCTTTTGGCTCTAACTTCGGTTGACTCGTAGAGGTCATTCATCCTTTGCTGCAAAGAGGCCAGAGGGAGTAAAGAGAAAACATTCCATGGATGTGGCAGTCATGGTGCAGTGTGAAATCCTTGTGGAAGTGTTTCAGTCATGATTTCTGTGAGATGACTCTTTTCAATGCAGGATCTTGATTCATAGATTTATATTAATAGATATTTAAAATATTTATCATAAGATGAATTTGTTCTGTCACCTCTCGCATGATCTCTGCAGCCCTGGCTCACAGTGGCCTCCACCTTAGCCCCATGGAGGTGCGTGGCCACAGGAAACTTCCACGCTAAAAGTCGTGTGGCTACATGGGCCAGGTGACTAGCGCGCTAACTATGACTAGCCGGTGTATGGAGAGGCTTCCAGAAACGTGTAGTGTGCAGGATCAGGCGGATCCGCACGCATCTTCCATATGGAAGGCAGAGAGAGGAGAGGAAGAGCTCAGAGTGGAACGTGGCAAGAGCAGTCTCGTTCTGCCCTCTGGGCGTGAAGAGTTTACCAAAATCCGAGTTGCATCAGCCCCAAGCGTCCCGAAGCTTGTGGATAGTTTGGGCCGAATTGCAGTCGGTGAAGAGAGGGTAGTGTTCAAGCTAGACCTTCACAACGATCTGGTTCGAAGAGAAAATCTCAAGAACTACTTTGAGCTATGCAGAGACAATAGAAGGCTTCAAGTCACCACATCTTGCTTTGCAGCTTGGAGAAAGAACAAGAAGGTGAATGGCTTCGCAAAGGTCATCCCAGTTGCGAAATGCGAGGGAGACCTAGATCCAGAAGACAGGCCTGTCCGTGTCTTCTTTTTTGATGATAACTTGGAGTGGGGAGGCTCCGAGGACAGCCCAGGTATTTGCAACTTGAGGGATGTGGCCACAGGCAAATTCGTAAATTTTGCCGAAGGCCAAAATGGATTCGTTCAAGAAAGATTTGCACGGCACACTGTCGTGCAACACAGCCAGTTGTGGCGGACTGTCCTCGTCAAGGCAAACATATTGGATGCCATAGAAGACCATGAGTACTTCGCCAGATTGATCAGTCAGTTTTCCGAAGCATCTGATCAGCTTGTGGTTTTCATGGATGTCAATGCCACCATTGTGTGTAATGATACGGTTCAGGGGAAGGACCTGTCTGTCACACTACTTGGCACTATGTTTGAACTCTTGGAGTTCACGCCTGCTGACACTCCCTGTGATCTTCACTGGGGGACTCTGAGCCCAGTCCGGGTGGACAAGGTCAAGACCTTGAAGGGCTTGATCAAGGACATGACAATTGATGACCATGAAGCCTATACTCGCTTTTGGGATGAGAAGACGTGCTGGGACTTTCTGGCACATGTTCTGCCCAGAGGAGAGGTTCGCTGGGTCACTGGCACAGAGACTATGACGGTGAAGTCAGTCCGAGACCTCTTCATGTCGTACCTGGAAGCAGTCCCAGGTGCGCTTGATGAAGATGGTATCACCAAGAGTTGGTTTCATGTGTACTCTTCCAGGCTGCATGAGCGACACTCAACCGTTCTCAACTCCTTCGGCGTTGACACGAGGAAAGTGACGCTTGCTACCATCTCGGAAGAGAAAGACCTCCTACACATGGCCATCAATCATGAGATGTGGGATGAGAGGGATGTTAGGAAATTTGCAGATCAGTTTCATTAGTGCCATCTTAATGCATGGAGTGCTCATGGCTATGATTGGAAAGTGTGGCTTTCATTTTGTTTGTGATCGTGGTGTCAAGATTTATCAGCTTGATCCTTCATATGGTCTCACAGCTAGAATCGATGTATGAATAGTAATTATGAATATGATAATTTGTATGATGCTTTCATGTATCTAAGTTCAATGGTTCTGTCGCACCTTGTTCAATTTGTGGAGTCTTGTAGACTTTGAATGTCTGGTTGTACCTGATTTGTTTTCAGTGTTCAGAATGGCTCTGCCATTCAACCTTTGCGAAAGCCACCATAAAGACTGCACTCCTCGATGGTCTCAGAACTTGCTTGACAAGCCAGAGGGCTGACAAACACCTTTTGCTTCTAAATCTAGCTGGACAAACACAGAGTGGGTACAAACAACTTTACACAAAACTTACCAAATGTATTAACTAAAGTTTCATAAAGTTTCCATGTCTACATAAGGTTACAACATTTACAGTCTCAACAATGTCAATTTAAACTTTAAAGCAAGTGTGGAAAGGATCGCCGTCAAGAAGTTCCACTGTCGGGACTTGCAGCCGAGCTGGGAGTCTCGGCCCACAACGCACAGCAGAGGATTGGCTTCACCGAAAGGTGAATTCGAGGCCCGATGCATGTGAACTGAGAGCCTTTCGCGAGAAGAGGAAAAAATGAAAAAAAACACACAGAAGGCTTGCAGGCTTAAAGATGCTGAAAGGCCCTGTCTGAATGCCGGAACATCCAGAATATCAGAATATCCATGGATTGCAAGCAATAGCTTGTGAGAGCATGATGGAACGTTAGATGGAACATGATGGAACACGTGTCAGAGAGTGCTATGTCCGCTGTGTTGTCCTGTGGGGTTGCCTGTTCAGGCTTGCAGTCACCGAGATGACTTGAGTGAGTTGGTGCCACAAGAGTTCCCACGTTTCTAGAAAAAGACGCAGCAAGGCCCTGCAAGATCTTGTCCGCTGAGATGATCCACTGCATTTGGTTGGAAGTGTTTAGTATTGATTAGTATTGTTTGGTTCTGCCTGTTTGCTCAAAGCTGAAAGGCAAAGGTAGAGATATGTTGAAGATATGTGGAAGACAAGGGTGTGAAGCACAGGATGGGAAAGGCAAAGGCGTCGAGTTCACATTCCCTCCAATTGCACCTTCACATGCATATATATATATATATATATAATTATTATTTATATATATAGTAAATATATTATATATTATATATTAAATATTATATATTATATATATGTACGAGATTGCACGAGGAATTACTACAATTCAATGTTCATATTCTTATGTCCTATTGTTATG